>CM065473.1:36022993-36282042 GCA_032872505.1 Leptopilina syphax | reverse complement strand
ATGTGGGAGTGAAGGCCTGAGACCGGGATTCCGAAGAAGACAGAGCCAGTACAAAATTATCCAGAACCGAGAAATGTCAAACAACTCCGACGTTTCCTGGGTATGGTTGGATGGTACTCCAGATTCATACAAAATGACAGTGAGATTAAAATACCATTACTAAAGTTACTACACAAAGGCCGTATTTGGGAATGGGAGGATGAACAGCAAGAAGCGTTTGACCAGTTAAAACAAAAACTGACAACTGCGCCAGTGCTGGCACGTCCTGACTTCACCAAGAAATTTACAATACAATGTGATGCCAGTAATTTTGCCGTAGGAGCGGTATTAACCCAAGAATTTGAAGACGGGGAACATCCGATTATGTACATTAGTCGTGTGCTAACTGAGCCAGAAAGAAATTATAGCGTGACTGAGAAGGAGTGCCTGTCGTTGTTGTGGTCGATAAAAAAGTTTAGGCCATACATTGAAGGGTATAAGTTTCATGTGATCACTGATCACAGTGCCCTGAAATGGCTCAGAAATTTGAAAGATCCAACAGGACGCTTAGCCAGATGGGCCCTAGAGATGCAGCAATGGGACTTTGATATTGTTCACAGAAAAGGTGCACAACATCATGTCCCAGATGCGCTGTCGAGACTACAAGAAGATGAAGAGGAGTTCGTAGCCCGCGTTTGAATCCATTGAGGACCAATGGTACCTCAAACGCCGTGAGTTAGTGAGCCAGCATCCTCAGAGGTTCCCTGGGTGGATCGTAGAAAACGAAAACCTATATCGACATCGAAGTGATCCACTCCTACTGCCAATAAACGGAAATGAGGATGGTTGGAAACTAGTAGTGCCAGAAGAATATAGGAGTCGAGTGATGGAAAATGCACATGCCCTAGCATCAGCTGGACACTTGGGAATCGAGAAAACCTATGACCGAGTAGCACGAGAATACTACTGGCCAGTCATATGGAACGATGTTCACAACTACGTGACTCATTGTGTTCTGTGCCAGATACATAAAGTATCTCAAGCCGGACCAGTTGGATTGATGGGCCAGAGAATTGTCGAAAGACCGTGGGCTGTAGTGGCGGCAGACACGATGGAGTTCCCACCGAGTAAGAGCCGTTGTAAGTGTTCCAGGACTTGTTCTCGAGGTGGATAGAGGTGAAGCCACTGAGGTCAGCGGATGGGAAATTCACGTTCATGAATTCCGTCACGCGGTGAACACTGCGGTTCAGGCAACGACGAAAACGTCTCCCGCGTTTTTAAATTTTGGTAGACATCCGAAGCCAGTAAAAAGTTTACGTAGAGAAGTAGAGAGTAAGGGTCAAGTAGTGAAAATCGAGCCAGAAGAATGGATCGATCGAATGAAAAGGTTAGATGCGTTAAGAGATATGGTAGCCAGATTAATCGATAAAGAGAAAATAAAACAAGCGAAATACTATGACCAAGGTAGAAAAGATATATCATTTAAAGTGGGCGACAGGGTATTACGAAAAACGAGAAAATTATCGAGTGGGATACAAAAATTTGCCGCAAAGTTAGCACCAAAGTACGAAGGCCCATATAAGATTGTCAAAGTCCTTTCGCCAACAGTATTTATCCTACAAGACGAACAAAGTAGACGAGTCCCAAAAGTTCACATAAATGACTTAAAGAAATACTTACCTTAATTATAAGTGCAACAGCTAAAATTTTATTTTTTTTAGATCACGTGGGAAGAGAGACGAGAACAGCGCCGGAGCGAAAAAGGAAAATGTGGCAGAATAGACGTGGAACAACGAGACGTGGTACCATAAACCACCGACCATTTCCAGAATTTAATATCTTAGGAGTACCACAAGTCAGACCTGTATTAGGGGCGCCACTACGAGGGAAACACAGACCATCTCCAGAATTCGGGACGACCGAACCGAGATCAATTTTGCCAACGATGAGACATATGGCATTACCATCGATGGCGCCATCAATCATCTCACGTCAAAAACCCGTGACCAATAATAAAAATGCAGCTATCATTGTCGAGTTGGCTTCGATCAGCGAAGCCGGAGCAGCAAGAGAAATAAATAGCGCAGTAAAACCAGAACCGGGTGTAATAACTGGGAGAAAGAAAGGAGAGAGCAAAGCGGCTTTCGAGAGTCGGAAAGCAGAGCAAGAACTGGACAATTACATTCGAGAAACTAACAACAATATTGTGACACTCAAATCAAAACAAAAAGAAGCAATTAAAAATATGTCTCAAAATGTTTTAAGAAAGGAGAACATTGAAAGCAATGAGCCAGCAATAAGAGCAAAACGTTCACACTCCCCACAACCTGGTCCTCCTTCGATTGTCCAGCCAGTGCAATACCAAGGCGCGCGACCGAGAGATCCATCCTATCGACAACATTACGACCGAAAATTGATCGAAAAGGATATAAGAGAGATAGTCCCGTTAGAAAGTAGAGAACCGGAAGAGTGGAGACAAGCAAGAGCACAAGAAAGGGACCCCAAAGCCAGAGAGGGAGAGAAAGAGAAGAGATTGAGACAAGAGAAAGAAGAAGATAGCCAGAGAAGAGGAAAGAAGGAAGAAAGCCAGATAATTGTGAAACCAGGAAGTTCTGGGAATGTAAATAAACGTCCTTTGAAAATTAAACTAAGAGGTATAAAATTCGGAGGACTGAGACCCATACCGACAGTACCCACATTGGATCCGCCACCCTACGCGTGTTTCAACTGTTGGAAGTTTGGACACAATTCCGATCACTGCCCATACCCGAAAATCCACGAATATTGTCTAAATTGTGGTAGGCGTTACGTCATCGTCTTGGATTGCCCCAGGTGTAGTGCCATTACCCTTGATGAGATACTTGAAGAAGGAAACCATGTGGAGACCCAGTATCAATCAACGATTGAAGGAGTGAGAACATCGGGAGAAGAAATACGAATCCAAGAAGAAATTGGTCAAGAGGGAAGTGAAGTTACGGAGCAAGGAGGAGATCAAGAGATGACAGAAAAAAGGGAAACTGAGGAAGAAATGCTGGTTGGTGACGATTTAGCGACAAAAATATTGACAATTACCAAGGCCATGGTAGGTTTGCCACCTGCAACCATCGATCTGGCGATCAAACAATTGCTGGAGGAGAGGGCCACTAAGAAGTGAAATAAGTAAAGTCGCCAAAACTTGTTAGCGCCACGATAGTCAGACAACAACACAACGACCATGCCGGAAACGTCGGAGAAATTCCTCTGCCGGACCAAAACTCAAAAGGGGTATGAAACGAAATTTCTGATATTATTAGTTTTAAATAATAATAGTCATGGGGAGGGGATTGTAACAGAGCGATTTTATATCCATATATATTCTGTTACATTCCTGAACCATTGGTGAAAACGTAAGCGAGATAAAGTAGAGATCGTTCTATTCGGTCGTCGCGAAATTGCTAATTCCCTAGTGGGTCAGTGGGTTTTATCTATTTAATTTTCAGGTTCAAGGTAGAGGTCGGGAGTTAAGCCTACGAGAAAAAGAGAGGCTGAGATATAGTTCTTAAGAATGAGAGAGAGGAAAGCGGAAGTACAAAAATTTTAGTATTCAGCAGTCAAGGAAGAAAGGAAGACCGACATATTGAATTTTTCTACCGGTTGCCTCGTGGTGACGCTTTCCCTCGAGTTTGTCGTTTTTCTTTATTTAAGTTAAAATACGTCGCGATTATTTTTGATTAAGATATAATTTAGTTGGTCGAGGAGAGCTCAGTATTATTTAGAATTGAGTAACAGAGTTTCGGCTGTTGTTTGCTGTATTTGTGACTATTATAGTGTGTGGAAAAATAAAATTGTTTTGAAAGGTTCCAGTAGTGTTCTTTTTCTTCTCGACGGAAACGACCCTTATTCCCGACGTATTATCAGGACATCGAGAGGAAACCGGGAGGATCACAGCAAAGAGTAAGTCCCAGAATTCAAGTAAATTTGTCAGCCGTGTCTCGTCGCTGGTATTTTCTGCTTGCCAGTGTTCCGGCAGAATTTCCTCTGTGATATAGAGAGTCTCAGAGGCGTTGTTAAAAAATATAAGAGTTGTATAATGTTTTGCTTATAGTTTATTAATTTCCTTTAAAATTAATTGGCGCCTGACGGCGAAATTTGCTTCAGTAAATTTCCTTTTTTTTGTTGATCGCGTCAGATTTTTGTTGAACGTTAGCAGATAATTTAGATCTTTAAATCAATTATTTAAATTCACACGTCACAGATTTTGATACAGTAACACAACAAAAATCTAACAAAAAACGTCATGGAAATCTGTTACCTAATACGGTAAGAGCAATTTTTTGTGGTCCATCAAACTGTGGCAAAACAAATGCCTTACTTGCTCTACTAATACATCCAAATGGACTACGTTTTGAAAATGCCTACATTTTCTCAAAATCATTAAGTCAACCAAAATATAAATTTTTGGAGAAAACTCTTGACTTAGTGGATGGTATTGAATATTTTCCATTTCAAGAGCATGAAGAGGTTATTGAACCAAACAAAGCAAAACCAAATTCTACAATTGTCTTTGATGATGTAGCCTGCGATAAGCAAAATAGAATTCGAGAATTTTTTTCAATGGGTCGTCATAGACTTATTGATTGTTTTTATTTATGTCAAACGTATACACGGATTCCAAAGCATTTAATTCGAGATAATGTAAACTTTTTGATAATTTTCAGACATGATGACTTAAACCTTAAACACATATATAACGATCATGTTAATACAGATATGATATATTCAAAATTTAAAGAATTATGTTCTTCTTGTTGGAATAGTGACAAATACGGTTTCGTTGTTCTTGACAAAGATAGTGACCTTAATCATGGTAGATACAGAAAAGGGTTTGATTGTTTTATAAAAGTTGCTGAAGCTTAAAATGATTTCCACTGAGCCTCTAAGTTTAGTTATGGTTTATACTTGGTTCACTTAAGATGTCATCTTCAAGAACTGAACAAATTCAAAAACAAAAAGATATTGCGTTGAATTTGGCAAAAGCCAGTGACGCAATTCGACGAAAACATAAGATGTTAAAGTTAGATAAAGAAAACTTTGAACAAACGTTAGGTGATACTTTCAAACCCATTATTAATCCTTTAGAAAAACTTGTTAGTGATTTTCAAATACTTAAAAAAGATAGTAATAAAAACGAGAATGTTAAAACTGATAAACTGGAAAAATTTAAGACTTATAGTGATAAAAATGATGGTGATGATTATAGTGATGATAATGATGATGATGATGATTATGATGATACTGATAATAATAATAATAATAATGGTGATGATGACAATATAAATGAAGAATCCTTCAAATCAGTGAATTATGAAGAGGAAGAATCACATTCTTCTTTTTTACCATTATTAGATAACGAAACAAAAGTGTATCTTAAATTGTTAAATACAAATAGTAAAGAAATCGATAATATATGTGGTGTACGAAAATTAGCTAATAGCAAATTAAAGTTTGGTAATTCTCCAATAAGTTTTAATGAAAACTATATAAATGTGGCAAATTCAACGTTTTCTAATAGTAAAGGATTACTTGAACTGCTCTTTAAAAAAATTCCAGATGAATCTTTGATCTATGCTAAAGATCTGGAAAATTTTTAAAAAATACTTGTTTTGACAAACGCACATAAAAAGAAATATAAAGCTAGAAGTGACATTCGTCAAAGTAAATCGTTTAAATTTAAACGATTCATATGCAAATTATTTTCACCTACAATAAACAATTATCATAAAAAAGAAATTTCTTCTTGTGGAGGTGCTTTACCTGAGTTTATGCTTGCTAAACAAAAAAATCAAATGGACTATATATATTGGGATGATCCAAATGAATTAGTGGACAGACTACGTTTACTATTAGCGTCTCAAACAGCAGGAAATCCAAGCCACACAAACGAAATTTTATCAATCATTGAAGAATTACGAGAAGCAAATATTATTTATTAATTTTGATTACTTTAAAAACCGATCAGTTGAATAATGTCTCTCGACGTATTTGGACGTTCTTTTAAAAAAATTGAGAATTCTATTCGTGGGCCTCCTGGAGTTGACTTTAAATTTACAGAAGAAGGACATTTTAATGTTGAAAATAAAAAATTGTGTAATGTTGCAGAAGCTTTACATGGAGGTGATGCAACTAACTTGAGCCTTGTGAAAAAAATCATGAACAGTGAAGTCAACGATTTTTATGAGATATTAGGATCAATGAGATCTGATATACTTAACAATAATATAAAAATAACAAAGCTAGAAGATTCTATAAACAAATATTTACAGAATCTAAAAATAAGTATTGAGAGAAATATAGAGTGGTTGGCGCTTAATAAAGAGATCCTTACTCAGTTAGACAAACGACTAAGTGCACTTGAATAAAATAAAAAAAATTTGATTGTAAAATATGAATGAAGAAAAGCAAGCTCTAGTTAGAGAATTACATAAACCAGCTAGAAGAAATTATGCTAGGCGAAAAGTTGACATACGAGCTATCGATGACACTTGGCAAGCCGACCTTGTGGATATGCTAACATATGCAAAGAAAAATAGAAACTACAAATACATCTTAACGATCATTGATAATTTTTCTAAATTCGCCTGGGCTGTTCCTGTGAAGAATAAATCTGGTGAAGATATTTCAACTGCAATGAAGTCAGTGCTGGACCAAGGTCGGGTGCCGAAAAACCTACATGTGGATCAGGGAAAAGAATTCTACAATATTAATTTTAAAAATCTCATGAAACAGTATAAAATAAATATGTATTCTACATTTAGTAATTTAAAAGCTTTGATTTGGGAACGCTTTAATCGTACCTTAAAAAACAAAATGTGGATGCAATTTAGTTTACAAGGCAGTTACAAATGGTTAGATATTTTGCAAGATTTACTTTTCTCGTACAATAACACTAAGCATCAAACCATTAAAATGAAGCCAAAAGATGTAAACAAAAATAATAAAAAGGCAATTTTATTTAATGTATATAAAACATTCGTTGTAAAATCTTCGAAAAAGAAACCGAAATTTGAAAAAGTAGATAAAGTTAGAATAAGTAAACTTAAACATATTTTTGAGAAAGGTTACACACCCAACTGGACAACAGAAATTTTTACAATTAATCGGGTAAACAATACTACATCAGTAACATACTTGCTCAGAGATTATCAAAATAGACCTTTAGCTGGTAATTTTTATGAAGCAGAAATTGCTAAGGTTAAAAATCCAGATATTTATTTAATTTAAAAAATATTAAAAAAACGTCGTCATCGAATGTATGTTAAATGGTTAGGATTTGATAATTCTCATAATAGTTGGATAAATGAGGATATGTAACAAATTTTTTATTGAAATAAATAAATTCAAGAATTTTCATTAAAATATATTAATTGTTCAAATTTATTCTCCTTCAATATAATAGTTCTAAGTTATTACATCATCATCTTTTTTTCTATTTATATTTCATTATTATCATTTTGCCATATGATACATTTCTTGCAAATTACACATTGATATAATTATAAAATATATTTTAAATACAATAGATATGCACAATTAATTAATTTCATTCTTCTTGGCATCAATCATCATCTATTTTTCCTTGAAACAATAATTAGTTTTCTTCAATTTTTGAATAAATTTTGTGAAATCTACTGGATAGAATTGTTCTGAAACATATAACAGATATAAATTAAGTATATTATATATTAAGAAAATTTATACACAATAAGAAAACTAAGGAAATACTTACATTCTAATTTTCATGATATTTTGTTTGTATATTTCTGAATGTAAATTAAAACTTCATTACAAATTTCCTTTGAATGAAAAGTCATAATCTCAGAAAATAGCTTTTCTATATTTACAGGAGATGGACATTTACTATTTAATAATACTTTTTCTAAGACTTTAAAATAATTTTTCTCAATAAATTTTTTTAAAGCCGTCAGTTGGTGTAGTTCAAATCGTTGATACACAATTTCTTCAATTGTTTTAATAACACCTAATTTAATATAATGCAAAGGTAAAAATGTTATTTCCCTAGCACTTTTTTTCACACAGTGATTTAATTGCTTCAAAGCTTTAAAAGTTTCAAATTTCAGAGAAAATGAGTGTATTGAATCTAATTCTTCTTCTTCTTGTGAATTTCTAATTAACACAAAGCGATGATTTAAATAGCTGACAAAATTCAGATGGAATGTGTCACAGTTGATTTCATGAGGTTCAGATTTATTATCAAAGAATACCTCAATTTCTGAATAAAAAGTGGTGAAAAATTTCCATTCTAGTACTGAGAATGAGACTGATGTTTGTGGGTGGCTGCTTATTAACTTAAGGCCATGTGGAAACAGCCAACTTCAATGAATACGTGTAATAATTCCCACTGGATTTCTCAAAAAATACAAAATAATTTTCGAAGATATTTTAGAAGATGTTAGCTAACATGTAGATGCATTGATCCCTGACTAGTTTTGGGCAAAAATTTACTCCTAAATATTATTTTATCGAAATAAAATGTTTGACATTTGTCGCGAGATAAAATGACAATCGCCATGATTTTTGACTTTAAAATTGACAATTTATTTATGAATAAATTGTAGATTAATTATTTTTGCATTATTTGTAGATGACAATTAGTATATTCTTGAAGTAAAATGAAAATTCTTTTAGTAATTCGATAAAACAACATTGAAAACAAGAATAATGAATGAAAAATAATTCTATTTGTCAAATTTGCTATACGAATTCTGGACGTTTTTTGAAAGGAATTACGCACGTAATTTTTGCTGAAAATATTTCCTATTAAATTTGCCTACTTTTCTAAACGTATTTTGTACAATATTCGTGCGAATTATTGACGAAATTTTTTAAAAATTGCGCTGGACATTCAATACAAATTCTTGACGTGATACTTGTCTAAACAATTTCAACCACATTTTCAAACGAATGTTATACAATATTCGTGCTAATTACTGAAGAAATTTTTTATTAAATTTTTCGAAAATTGTTGTAGAAATTGGATAGAAATTTCAACAAAAATATGAGTTCGTAAAGAAAATTGAACCTGAATTTCAGAAATGTTTACCGTATAAATTACAAGCAGAATTCTATGCGAATTTACATGTGGAATATATTTTTTATCAATTCTGTATTTGTTTTTACTAAGAAATTTGTACGAATTACTATTTTATGTTAAAAAGAAATTATGAGAAAAATGATTTTGTGTTATTACCAGAGACAAATATATAATTTTACAGCAAATGATTCTTTATAAATGTTTGACGTAAAAGTAAAACTGAAACAGTAAATTTTGTGCAAAAACATTTTATTTATTGATTCTTTATTAAATCTATAATAATTATACAATAAAATTGTCGTGAAGAAATACTTATTCATAAATATTTATCATAAAAAGCTTTCTGAACATAAGATTAGATATAAAATAGGATATTTAATAAAAATATACACTAAGAAAAATATGGTACTAAAATTCTAAAAGCAATATCACTTTGTTATTTTTATTTATATTTACAATATGATTATAATTAAATGTAAAAGAATTAAAGAATATTTCGATGATAATAATAATTTGCAGTCTTGCTTCGCATTTTTTACTGTTGAATAAATTTTTCTTATTAATATTTTGTATCTCATAAAATAGAAAAAGCATTGATAGTAAGCATGATACTTTTTAACTTTGTATCGTATAAAAGTTAAAAAAAGTAAAGTAAAAGTAAAAACCATTTTTTTGTTTGATTATTTATTATTTCTATCATCATTATGCATAAACTTTTCTACTCAGAGTTACAATATTATTGTTGAAAAAAATTGAAGTGAAATACAGACGGTTTTTAAAAGTATAAATAAAACTGATTTTTAAAATTTTTTTATCGTACATGTATAACAATAAATTGCAACATATAATGAAGAAATTATTTTATAATGAATCAATATATTAAGTTAATCTTAATATATAAACGTAATAGCGTTTATACATATATTTATTTATTTATATTATTTTTTAAAACAGAAACTTTTAAAATAAAATCCTTTTTTACATGATTTTTATTAATTTACATACCTTTACAGCAACATTTTTTATCAAACGACAGCTGAAGTTCAAAATGACAAAACTGCAAAAATTTGCCTAAAAATGGCAAAAATTACTGGACCAGTATTAATATTCAAAATGCCCCTTATAAAGCTGTGCCGATTGTCAGATAATTTAATTTTTCAAGATTGGTCCAAATCTTGGCACAGTATAATGTCGCGTTTACGGCAAAGTTGTTAAATCTGTAATGCCGGAATATAATTTCCAGTAGTGGCAAAAATTTTATATCGTTATTGGCACATAATAATTGCTGCCACTAAAATTTGTATCTTTGACAATAAATTACTATTGCCAGAAATGTAACGTAGCATGGACCAATAATGGTAGATTATCGGTCAGAAGTGCAATTTAAAAGAATCATTTCGCTTTTACAACTTCACGTCTTCAGCGTAAAAGAGTGACCAAAGTATTTGGCTTTAGTGCGTGAGGTTGAGGTATCGATTCCCACGTGTGGTAAGAATTCTTCAAATATTTATAATATTGCATTTAATTTAAGGAAGTAAGCCATATAAATATTATAAATGAATTAGTTAATTAATTAAAAAATATAATTATTGTTATTATTTTCTGCAAATTATCAATACTGGCAAATGGTGTCATTTATATTACCGGATTTTATTCATGGTATATTCAAACGACTTCGAGCGGATAAAATATCTTTTTTGGACGACCTAGGGGATATCCATGCAATAAAATATCATGGATATCCAAATTCCCGGAAGACAACAAATATTTTAAGAAATTTGATAGAATTCTTTTTCATTTTTTATAATGTGCTGGTTCGTGGTCCGAAATACAAGAAAAGAAAATGGACACATTCTTCTGAAATAAATCGTGTACAGTATTCTAAGTAAGTATGCTACAATCAAATTTGATTTCTTCTTTCTTCTTTGCTATTTGAAAAATTAAATCTTGGAGTTTATATTAAGGAAAAAAATTCAAACCTAGGTTATTAAAACTTAGGTATATGTAACTTAACCTACTAATTTAATAAAGATTAACATTAATAATTTTTTAATGATCTATTATGATAAAAAAATTAATTTACTACTTTTGAACAAAAGGGTTTCTTTTAAACCCATGTAAGATTGAAGTAAATAAATAATTAGTACCAAGGATTATTCTACTGAAAATAATGTATTTAATATTATTTTTTAAAAGTTCTTTTGTGATGTATTATGTAAATCTACAACAAATTCTAAGAGTAAGTACATGAGATTAATTATGTTACAGATTAAGTGTATTGGTATTCAGCTTGAGATACTAAATTAAAATTTTTACAAAGAAAAATATAATCGGAACCGGAAAGTGGATTGATATATTTTAGTTTTACGGCAAGTCAAGTACTTCAAGAATCTTTTTTGAATTTTTTCCAAGACGTTTTACTAATTTTTGTACAATTTTAGACAAGAATTATTTTTATTATAAATTCTACAAATGTATTTGGCGAAGATACATAATGAAATACAAATCAAAATTCGGTTATGCACAATAATTTCTAGAAATATTTTCAGCAAACAATACATATTTTGATATTAGCAATTTTTTTAGTTAATCATTTCAAATAAAGAAAATCAAAATATTTTGCAAAATTTTTACAGTGCATAATCAATCTAGCATTGGCTCTATTCAAAAAGTTTGCAATTTAAAAGTCTGCAATGAGAATAAAGTCCTATTTTCAAAAGCATCTTTATTTTGTAGCTAAAAGAATATACAACAATGCTATACTAAGTCAATTATTTTTCATGACAGAAAAGCAGCACAGACTTTTGCATAATTTTTGCAAACATCTTTATTCAGCACAAAAAATTTGAATTTTTTGATTAAATCAATCAATTACATTATTACTGAATCAACAATTCCTAGCATAATAACTACAGAGAAAGAAAGTCTTTCTAAATACACATTCGAGTGTATACTGTACTTTGATCGAATCATTTCAGAATCGATTAGCAAAGCAAAGTACAGATCAGCAAAGCAAAGCAAAGCAAAGCAAAGCGAACCCAAAGCAAAGAAAAGTATAGCAGTCAAGATTCTTTTTGAAAACAGGGTTTGCTTTATTTGCAAAGCACCTTGAATTATTTATGTCGTTTTTGGCATATTTTTTACTAAAGTAGATAAAAAAGAAAATGTTTTTCACATTTTATGCAATTATTATTATTAAGCATTAAAAAGCATCATTAATACAAACAAGTTATTTTCTACCAAAATAAATAAATATCAGAAATACTTTATTTATATTGCTTGTTATAAATTAATATAAATTAATTTGTAACACGTATAATAAAATAAAATAATAAGTTAAAATTAAAACACTAGAAGATTTTTAATCAGCGAAATATAATATATGTAGTTAAACCGATTGAATAATTTTAAAAAATATATTATTTTATTCAAATAAATTTTTGCTTGTATAGAACGAAATATTAGGTTTAAGAAAACAAAAATATTGTTGAGTGCAATAAAGTGTTTGGTCCATGCAAATAAAAAAATTTAATTAATAAATTTGGTTAAAATATGTCAACATTCAACAAAATGTATAGCACTGCATTTATTTGGTTGATTCAACCAAAATTTGTTTGTTTTAAATAAACTTTCTTCTCAGTGTGTTGTTAAAAGAACATATTCTACTTACTGTAGTTTGGCTGCCAACAAAATAGGACAAAAGATAAATATTCATTTATTTTTACAAACAATAACATTTTCAATACAAAAAATAAAATTAACGAATAATGGGTAAGACTCCACCAGAAAAAAAGCGATTTGCAAGTGGTCTTCCGATTTCTTTGAAAGCTTGGGAAATAGAAGTCTTATATGAGTTAAAGAACGATGCTGAAAAGTGGTCAAAATTTGCCCCCGAAGGGGATTGTAAAAGAAGTATATGTTTTTATAGACTTTGATCTGCTGAATCCGAAAATCACCCTTAGAAAGTTCTAAACCTTGGGGAAAGGGTTGAAAAACTACCCTTAACTCAGAGACACCGTTTTCAATAAAAAACAGTAAAATATGATAAAATTATTTATATAATTAAGAAACGTTTACACTATAATTAAATAAATTAAGTTAACAGTAATAACAACCGCATAATTTAAATCACGATTACGACCCTTGCAGTTTTAAAAACTATCCCCTCATACATCAACACTTATGCCAAAACCCCAAAAAGTTATAAAACGTCAATATATTGATACATAACAAAGCAATAATTAATCCTTCAAAAATAAACAATGTTTACCACTACTTTAGAAATATCGGCCACCCCTAAATATGGTAAACAACTACCCCTCAACCACCAAAAAACGAAAAAAAAAATTAAAATGTCATGGACCAAGATTCTAATGTTTTTGTTAAAGAGTTATACCTACCAATAACAAATAAGCAACTATTGTTACATCTACTATAAACTCAACAACCCTTACTCATGATCAAAAACTACCACTATATTATCCCTAAAAAATTACTTTCGAAATTACAAATTAAAAACCAAATTATTTTGCTATTTATGACACTTTAAATAAATATTTGATATGGTGATAATCAATTTATTGCAATCAATAAAGAAAACACATAAAATATTCAAACCTTGAAGGTAGTCTTTGATGGTCCAATCAATAAAGATCAGGGCTATTAGATCCAACCACTAAAGATTAGATATATTGTAGTCTAATCAATAAAGATCATGGTTATCAGATCAAGCCACTGAAGGTAAGAAACATTGTAGTCCAATCAATAAAGATAAGGGTTATTAGGTCCAACCACTGAATGTAAGATAGATTGTTGCCCAATCAGTAAAGATCAGAATTGTCAGGTCTATCCCTTATCTTTATTGATTGGACAACAATGTTTCTTACCTTCAGTCGTTGGACCTGATAACCCTGATCTTCATTGATTGGTCCACAATGTTTCTTACCTTAAGTTGTTGGACCTGATAACACATATTCATTGACTGGTCAACAATGTTTCTTACCTTCAGTGATTGGACCTGATAACCCTTATCTTTATTAATTGGACTACAATGTTTCTAACCTTCAGTGGTTGGACCTGATAACCCTGATCTTCATTGATTGGACAACAATGTTTCTTACCTTCAGTGGTTAGACCTGATAACCCTGATCTTCATTGATTTGTCCACAATGTTTCTTACCTTACGTGGTTGAACCTGATAACACATATTCATTGAGTGGTCAACAATGTTTCTTACCTTCAGTGGTTGGACCTGATAACCCTTATCTTTATTGATTGGACTACAATGTTTCTTACCTTCAGTTGTTTGATCTGATAACCCTGATCTTTATTGATTAGACTACAATATACCTAACCTTCAATGGTTGGATCCAATAGCCCTGATCTTTATTGATTAGACCACCAAAAAATCTACCTTTAAGGTTTGAATATTTTATGTGTTTTCTTTATTGTTTGCAATAAATTTATTATCACTATATCAATTATTTATTTAAAGTGTCGTAAATAATTTGGTTTTTAAATTGTAACTTCGGAGGTAATTTTTTAAAAATGATATAGGGGTAGTTTTTGATCATGTGTAAGGGTTGCTGAGTTAATGGTAGATGTAACAATAGTTGCTTATTTGTTATTGGTAGGTATAACTTTTTAACAAAAACATTAGAATCTTAGTCCATGACATTTTAATTTTTTTTTTCGTTTTTTGGTGGTTGAGGGGTAGTTGTTTACCATATTTAGGGGTGGCCGATATTTCTAAAGTAGTGGTAAACATTGTTTATTTTTGAAGGATTAATTATTGCTTTGTTATGTATCAATATATTGACGTTTTATAACTTTTTGGGGTTTTGGCATAAGTGTTGATGTATGAGGGGATAGTTTTTAAAACTGCAAGGGTCGTAATCGTGATTTAAATTATGCGGTTGTTATTACTGTTAACTTAATTTATTTAATTATAGTGTAAACGTTTCTTAATTATATAAATAATTTTATCATATTTTACTGTTTTTTATTGAAAACGGTGTCTCTGAGTAAAGGGTGGTTTTTAAACCCTTTCCCTAAGGTTTAGAACTTTCTAAGGGTGATTTTTGGATTTAGCAGGTCAAAATCTATAAAACCATATACTTCTTTTACAATCCCCTTCGGGGGCAAATTTTGACCATTTTTCAGCATCGTTCTTTAACCCTAAAAGGATTTTGAAAAATTTTCAAAATGGCGGCCGCTACGCCATATTGAAAATGAGTGTTGCGTTTTTTTCAAAAATTAATAACTCTGAAACTTTTTAATCGATTTTAATAAAATTTACAGGCGGTATAGTTAAAAATACGTAGTTTAATTTTATATTATGACCAAAAAAAAATTTCCAAAATTTGTCAAAAAAAAAGTCAAAAAAATTTTTTGAATTAGTTTTTAGTTCAGTTGGCCTAATTTTTGAATTTTCTAATAAGTAGATATCGATTCCTTGTAATTTCACCTTTCATTTCATAAAAAAAAATTTATGGAGACTCTAATAGTTCTCGAGATATTGCGACTTTAGTATGAGCGCGTACCGCGGAATTAAACTACGTAGCGAGGCGGAATATGAAGCGAGCGTACAAACGTGCACAATAGGGTATCCGTAACAATGCGACTTTCGAATTTTGTTTACGCCACCCCCCAGTTTCGTTCCAATAAAATAAAAAAAAAATTTCCTAAAATTTGAAGCCGATTGATTAATATTAACACGTGCCAGTGATCGATCGAAATTTTCAATTAAAAATACACAGGAAAACTGCACTTTTTAAAAAAAATTCATAAGTTTTTTAATTCTCATGCAAAAAATTCTCCAGGTCACATTTGCCTTCATTTTTAGCTGCACTATAAGATAGCACTTTGCCAAAAATTCAATTTTCAAAAAAATTTTAAATTGCGGATGTTTAAAGTGGGTCATAAAAATGCACCACAATATATCCAAGGTTTTAACACATAAATGTTGTTAAAAATTCAAAAAATTTCTCACTCGGGGCTATTTACGATCGTTTATCATGAATCTGATATCAGAAATTAATTTTTGAAAATTTTCGATCCAATATAGCGGGTTTAAAATTTTGATTTTCTACATTTTTGAAGTAAATATTCTAAAACAACGTCAAGGGCGATTTTTGGATGCGCTATCTACGAATCTAATGTTAAAATTTTATTTTTTAAATTATCCGATCCAATATGTCGGATTCAAAATTATGATTTTCTACATTTTTGAAGTAAATAGTCTAAATATTAATTTATAGATTAATAGTTACAAAAAATAATTATTGGGATGTTTTAGAAACTCTTTTTTAGAAATTTAAATTTTTATACCTCTGCTCTTAAAATCGATTATTGAGAGAATATTTTTAAAAAGATTTGAATACACCTTGCCATATTAAAAATACGTAGTTTAATTTTATATTATGAACAACAAAAAATTTCCAAAATTTGTCAAAAAAAGTCAGAAAAATTTTTTGAATTAGTTTTTAGTTCAGTTGGCCTAAATTTTGAATTTTCTAATAAGTAGATATCGATTCCTTGTAATTTCACCTTTCATTTCATAAAAAAAAATTATGGAGACTCTAATAGTTCTCGAGATATTGCGACTTTAGTGGGAGCGCGTACCGCGGAATTAAACTACGTAGCGAGGCGGAATATGAAGCGAGCGTACAAACGTGCACAATAGGGTATCCGTAACAATGCGACTTTCGAATTTTGTTTACGCCACCCCCCAGTTTCGTTCCAATAAAATAAAAAAAAATTTCCTAAAATTTGAAGCCCTTGACGTTGTTTTAGAATATTTACTTCAAAAATGTAGAAAATCAAAATTTTAAACCCGCCATATTGGATCGAAAATTTTCAAAAATTATTTTCTGATATCAGATTCATGATAAACGATCGTAAATAGCCCCGAGTGAGAAATTTTTTGAATTTTTAACAACATTTATGTGTTAAAACCTTGGATATATTGTGGTGCATTTTTATGACCCACTTTAAACATCCGCAATTTAAAATTTTTTTGAAAATTGAATTTTTGGCAAAGTGCTATCTTATAGTGCAGCTAAAAATGAAGGCAAATGTGACCTGGAGAATTTTTTGCATGAGAATTAAAAAACTTATGAATTTTTTTTTAAAAGTGCAGTTTTCCTGTGTATTTTTAATTGAAAATTTCGATCGATCACTGGCACGTGTTAATATTAATCAATCGGCTTCAAATTTTAGGAAATTTTTTTTTTATTTTATTGGAACGAAACTGGGGGGTGGCGTAAACAAAATTCGAAAGTCGCATTGTTACGGATACCCTATTGTGCACGTTTGTACGCTCGCTTCATATTCCGCCTCGCTACGTAGTTTAATTCCGCGGTACGCGCTCCCACTAAAGTCGCAATATCTCGAGAACTATTAGAGTCTCCATAAATTTTTTTTATGAAATGAAAGGTGAAATTACAAGGAATCGATATCTACTTATTAGAAAATTCAAAAATTAGGCCAACTGAACTAAAAACTAATTCAAAAAATTTTTTTGACTTTTTTTTGACAAATTTTGGAAATTTTTTTTTGGTCATAATATAAAATTAAACTACGTATTTTCAATATGGCAAGGTGGATTCAAATTTTTTTAAAAATATTCCTTCAATAATCGATTTTAAGAGCAGAGGTATAAAAAGTTAAATTTCTAAAAAAGAGTTTCTAAAACATCCCAATAATTATTTTTTGTAACTATTAATCTATAAATTAATATTTAGACTATTTACTTTAAAAATGTAGAAAATCATAATTTTGAATCCGACATATTGGATCGGATAATTTAAAAAATAAAATTTTAACATTAGATTCGTAGATAGCGCATCCAAAAATCGCCCTTGACGTTGTTTTAGAATATTTACTTCAAAAATGTAGAAAATCAAAATTCAAACCCGCCATATTGGATCGAAAATTTTCAAAAATTAATTTCTGATATCAGATTCATGATAAACGATCGTAAATAGCCCCGAGTAAGAAATTTTTTGAATTTTTAACAACATTTATGTGTTAAAACCTTGGATATATTGTGGTGCATTTTTATGACCCACTTTAAACATCCGCAATTTAAAATTTTTTTGAAAATTGAATTTTTGGCAAAGTGCTATCTTATAGTGCAGCTAAAAATGAAGGCAAATGTGACCTGGAGAATTTTTTGCATGAGAATTAAAAAACTTATGAATTTTTTTTAAAAAGTGCAGTTTTCCTGTGTATTTTTAATTGAAAATTTCGATCGATCACTGGCACGTGTTAATATTAATCAATCGGCTTCAAATTTTAGGAAATTTTTTTTTTATTTTATTGGAACGAAACTGGGGGGTGGCGTAAACAAAATTCGAAAGTCGCATTGTTACGGATACCCTATTGTGCACGTTTGTACGCTCGCTTCATATTCCGCCTCGCTACGTAGTTTAATTCCGCGGTACGCGCTCCCAGTAAAGTCGCAATATCTCGAGAACTATTAGAGTCTCCATAAATTTTTTTTTATGAAATGAAAGGTGAAATTACAAGGAATCGATATCTACTTATTAGAAAATTCAAAAATTAGGCCAACTGAACTAAAAACTAATTCAAAAAATTTTTTTGACTTTTTTTTTGACAAATTTTGGAAATTTTTTTTTGGTCATAATATAAAATCAAACTACGTATTTTTAACTATACCGCCTGTAAATTTTATTAAAATCGATCAAAAAGTTTCAGAGTTATTAATTTTTGAAAAAAACGCAACACTCATTTTCAATATGGCGTAGCGGCCGCCATTTTGAAAATTTTTCAAAATCCTTTTAGGGTTAAATTTAACTCATATAAGACTTCTATTTCCCAAGCTTTCAAAGAAATCGGAAGACCACTTGCAAATCGCTTTTTTTCTGACGGAGTCTTACCCTAATATAAGATAATTAAATTATGTAATCAATATTTATTAAAAGAAATTAAAAATTTAAATTCAACAATTGATCAGTTTTGAGTCCATGGCAAATTGCTGAACAATGGATAAGGTCGACCATTCTAAAAAACAGATTTAAGATGTTATTACTAATAATAATGATGTACGAGTTTTATGTATATGTGTAACTTTATATGTAAATGTGTTTTATGTGTATGAGTCTTGTATACACGTGTTACTTTATATGTATAATTGATTTGTGTGTATGTATAAATATAAGTGTGATTGAATTTCGTATATATTTGTTGATTGATATGTGAATGTGTATTCTGCGTATGTGTAAGTACATGTATGTATAAGTTTTGTGTGTATGTGTTTTAAGTAAGTCAGTCAGCTAGTCAATCAGTAAGTAAGTAAGTCAGTCAGTTAGTGAGCTAGTCAGTTAGTTAGTCAGTTATTCAGTTAGTCAGTAAGTCAGTAAGTCAATTAGTCAGCTAATCAGTTGGTCAGTCAGTCATTCATTCAGTTAGTCAGTTAGTCAATTAGTCAATTAGTCAGTCAGTCAATTAGTCAGCTAATCAGTTGGTCAGTCAGTCAGTCATTCAGTTAGTCAGTTAGTCAATTAGTCAATTAGTCAATTAGTCAATTAGTCAGTTAGTCAATTAGTCAGCTAATCAGTTGGTCAGTCAGTCAGTCATTCATTCAGTTAGTCAGTTAGTCAATTAGTCAATTAGTCAGTCAGTCAATTAGTCAGCTAATCAGTTGGTCAGTCAGTCAGTCATTCAGTTAGTCAGTTAGTCAATTAGTCAATTAGTCAATTAGTCAGTTAATCAATTAGACAGCTAATCAGTTGGTCAGTCAGTCAGTCATTCATTCAGTTAATCAGTTAGTTAGTCAGTTAGTTAGTCAGTCAGTCATTTAGTTATTTAGTCAGTCAGTCATTTAGTTAATTAGTCAGCTAGTCAATCAGTTAGTCAGTTACTCATCTAGTCAGTCATTTAGTTAATTAGTCAGCTAGTCAATCAGTTAGTCAGTTACTCATCTAGTCAGTCATTTAGTTATTTAGTCAGTCAGTCAGTATGTTAGATGATATATGAATGTATATTCTGCGTGTGTGTGTAAGTACATGTATGTATGAGTTTTGTGTGCATGTGTTTTGGATATATATGTGTTAATTTATAGGTGAATGCTTATTGTCTAAAGAAGTGAAATAAAAGCTTACAAATAAATTGACAGGAGATGGTATTTGTGGAACAAAACTCTGGACGTGTGGTTGGGTGATGAGATAGGGTTGTTGAGGAAGTTGCTGTTGATATATGGCTGGAAATGTAGATGGAGCTAATGTAACGGGTTGATATTGTTGGCTGAAGGAAGTACCTTGGATCTGCTGTCCCTGATGATATTTTCGCTTTTTGTGCTGAAATTTTCAAATCTTTTTATACACACATTTAAACCTATAAACGAAATATACATTTTTTTAAAATTTGAATTTTACATGAGAAAAAAATTTGTTTAAATTATTAAGAGGAAGAGATTGAAATTAAGTTATCCAATGTCTTGGAAATATACGTGAATGCCCTAAGAATATCTCAGAAATAGTCTAATTTCTGGATACGACTAGAATGTCTGTTGGATATCCGAAAATACCCTTTTATGTTAGAGTTTATATTTAGGATATCCTGCGTACATCCTAGGATAACCAGAAATTTGGATAGCCTAATTTCAATTTCTCTAATTCCATTTACAATAAATATAAATCGCATAGTATCATACTTGATTCGGTTTTTGAAGCTGCTTTTCTTTTTTATTCTGACATAGTAGTTCTGGGTCAATTTCGTTTTCCTGATTTTCATAATTTTCTTTTTTTGTTTTTTGTTGTTGAGGTGGTTGTAATTGTTTTTGTAATGTTGAAAGTTTGTTTGTGTACTCTTGCAAGAATTTGGAGTGCTGTTCCACGAGTTCTTGCAAGTGTGTGTTTTGTAAGTTTAATTCGTGTAATTCCTTGTAATTTGGGTGTGATTGTAAATTGTCTTGTTCTTGTTGATCTACTTCTTTTTCTCTTTCTTGTATTTGTTCTTGTAGTTTTTCGATTTTCTGCTGCTGATTATGAATTGATTGTTGTTTTTGTTTAATTTCTTGTTCTTGATCCTGAAGTTGTCGTTGTTTATGTTTAATTTGTTGATTTTGTTCCTGAAGGTTTCTTATATTACCATTTAATACACATTTTTTTTCGCCTATTTTCATCTCTCTTTGATTCAAATCCGATTCGCGATCATCCATTTCTCTTTGTCTCTCGACTAAAATCTGCTGTCTCTCTTTAAAATCTCTTTCTTTTTGTTCCAAAAGTTGCATTTTTTGTTTTAGATCCTGTTGTTGCTGTTGAAAATCTTGATGTTGTTGTTGTTAAAGTTGTTGGAGTTGTAGTTGTAATTGTTGTTGTTGATATATTTGTTCCTCTTGTGATTGTTGACCAAATAGTTGTTGCGCAGTTTGTTGAGTATTTAATTGTTGCTCTGATTTTTTATCTTCCAATTTTTCAGAGTTGTTAAAATCCTGAAAGTGTTGAATAGTGCCATCTGCTGCTTTTGACAACTGAAAAATTAATACAAAATTAATTAAATATTGTCAACTAAAAATCATAGTAAATCGTAAGGTACTCAGTTAGTCAGTCAGTTAGTCAGTTAGTCAGTTAGTTAGTCAGTTATTCAGTTAGTCAGTAAGTCAGTAAGTCAGTTAGTCAATTAGTCAGACAGTTAGTTAGTGAGCTAGTCAGTTAGTCAGTTAATTAGTTAGTGAGCTAGTCAGTCAGGTAGTCAACTAGTCAGTCAGTTAGTTAGTTAGTCAGTTAGTCATTTAGTCATCTAGTCATCTAGTCAGACAGTTAGTCAGTTTGTGAGCTAGTCAGTTATTAGTCAGTTATTCAGTTAGTCAGTAAGTCAGTAAGTCAGTTAATCAATTAGTCAGTCAGTTAGTTAGTGAGCTAGTCAGTTAGTCAGTTAGTTAGTGAGCTAGTCAGTTAGTTAGTCAGTTAGTTAGTTAGTAAGCTAGTCAGTCAGTTAGTCAGTTAGTCAGATTGTCAGTAAGTCAGTTAGTCAATTAGTCAGTTATTCAGGTAATCAATTATTCAGTCAGTCAGTTACTCATCTACTCAGTCAAGTTAATCAGTTAGTTAGTGAGCTAGTCAGTTAGTCTGTCAGTCTGTCAGTTAGTTAGTCAGTTAGGTATTCAGTTAGTCAGTCAGCCAGTTAGTCATTTAGTAATTAAGTTAGTTAGTTAGTTAGTTAATCAGTTAGTCAGTTAGTAATTTATTCATTTAGTCAGTTAGTCAGTTAACTAAGTAACTATCTTATTATTTTCTTTGTTGAAACTAAATTTGGCATTTTTGAAATTCGGATGATTGGATTAACCTAAATAGATGAAGCAATGTTGTGGAAACAATTTTTGAAAAATTGATTTTGTTCTTGTGACGCATATTTTTTTTAATTATTTAGTGCATAAATTATATAGTTTAACTACATGTGATTTTAAAAATTAGCAAAATACATGAAAATAAAGGATATTTTTGTTTAAAGTATTTGACAGTTAAAATAATTTGTTTGTTCTAATTTTACCACTTTCTCTGATTTCTTGTTTCCTGTCCCGATTACTCTTTTTCCTTGTGAATCTATCACTGTAATTATTCTTCCTCTACTGCTTTTTTTTCAACTGGTTTCATTTTTTAATAATAAATCTGCATAATATGGACGTCAATGACAGATAATTATTTTAGAAACAATATGAAGGCAAAATAATATTATCGTTTATATATTTTTTGTTTTGTTCTTTGACTTATACATTTTATGGTAAATATAACTAAATGACAATCAAATATATATTCAGATTGTTAAAAAAAACTATGTCGAAAGAGAAAGAAATTTTAGAATTAAAACGAAACATAGAGAAAGAATTTAATAAGGGGAAGCAATTTGAAAAAGACATAAATGACTTAAAAGGTAAAAGATAATTAATTATTTATTTTATATTGTTGTGTCCGTAAATTAATATTCTTACCAGTTGTCATGTCATTAACCTAAATTTTTAAAATTTTTTCTATTGATTCTTAATAATAAATTTTTTTTAAGCATTTCTTCTATTTTTTATTGTCTTATATATATTCCAATAAAGCCTCTTTAAATTTAAACTTTTATTATTTGAAATTACTTTATTTAAGAATAAAATGTTAGAATCAGAATTTGTTGCATATACATTTATTCATAAAGTATTAAGATCATTTATAGAAAATTATTTTTTAGCTGGGAAACGGAGAATTAGATTTAAATGTAAAAGGAAGGAAAAGAATGAAAAAAAAAGAGAAAAGGAAGAAAAGATGAAGAAGGATGAAACTTGGAATAAAGGAGAAAAACAAGAAAAGGAGAATTTAGATAAAGGTATATTTTTATTTTATTGTTTTATTTTATATTTTGATTCAAAAGAGTCAATACCCATATAATTAATAACAAAAAATCATTTTATACTTTTTATTCCAGTTCTTATGCAGAAGTTCTTAATATGTTAAAATATTAAATACTGCAAAATTTTATTTTTTATGATTACATACATTAAGTACTATTTTTATAGATGGAAGACAGAGAAGGAATTTGCAGAAAGAAAATAAAACAGGAGCGATTCATTTTAATTTTTATGTAAATAATAAAGAGTTATTGGAAGATATAAATAAAAGTTGATAATATTTTTTAAACTATTGAGTTTTTTATATTTCAAATTTAATTAATTAAGGGGTTATACCACTTTGACCCGTTCAAAACATAAGCTTTTTCAACAATTTTTATTGAAGAATAGAAATTTTTTTAGGAAAATTAAATTACAGTAGGGTATTGTACTACTGTTGAACTACAAAAAAATATATATAAATTTCTTTTTTTTTTAAATTGTCGGTTTGACAGATGATATGTTAAAGTGCTTTAAAAATGTATCGCTATACGGTGGACACTATAACTCGGTCCAGAATTAAGCTAGATCAAAAAATAAAAATGCTTTAGTTTCTGTAGCTCAAAATCTAGCGAAATACGTATCCGTTTTAAAAAAAATTTATTTTTCGCAAAATGGCATCGATTTGAAGAAAAAAGTCTATATTTTTGCCTAAATTTCATTATTTAAAGTTGTCTATAGAAAATTTAAATATTAATATTTCGAAAAATCCGTACGTATTTCGCTAGATAATTATATCACAATCAAAATAAAAAAAGAACTAAGAGGATCGATTGAAATTTGTGGCATCCAGAGTGTCCACCGATTTTTAAAATACAGTTTTGAGAAAAACGCGTTTAAAGTTTTCATTGCAATGTAAACGTTGGCGCGCGACCCTGCTTGAACAGTTCGAAAATTGTCTTTTTACTTGAGATATCGATATATAACTAATGACATATCATTTTGGTGACCATAAGGAGTATTTTAAGCAAAAAAAATTTTTTTCAATTTTTTGAAAATTTCAAAGTGGTGTAACCCCTTAAGTCAATTAATTAATTCCAAGTCAGATTTTAGTTAACCTTTTAAATTCAGTCTAGCACATTTTTTCGAATGTTAGATTATATTATATTTGTCTTTCTTTTTTAATTTTTATGTTTTTCTTCTCTTTTCGATTATTCGAGCATAATCGATTGAAATTGGTTTCTATTCATTTTGTTTCTTGGTTGCACTAAAAAATTTTACTTAAAAAATTAATAATGTCATCAGTCGAAAAAGAAATCGCTGAATTAAAGAAGTCGTTAGAGGAGGAAAAGAAGAGAAACGAAAGTTTAGAAGAAGAACTAAAATCATTGAAGGGCGAAAGTGAGTTAAATATTAATTTCTGAATTTTTATACATTTACCATTAGTTGTCATAACCTTTTTTGACCAAACGAAATTTCTTACTGCTTTTATTTCATAGTGATATAATTTTTATGCAAATATGTTTAATAATTTTTTTAATTTGTATTTAATTTCTCTTTTATAAAACTGCTTTTTACAAATCATTAAAACTATTATTCTCGTAGGTTTGAGGATGGACACAGATGATGAGTCATTCAAGGCTAATGCTTTAAATGGAAAAAGGAAAATTTATTATAACAGAAGTTACAAGAAAAGGTGGAATAATTGGAATAAGGGAGGAAGAAGAGGTGGTGGAGGAGGAGGAGGATTTAATTTTTATGTTAATTTAAATTAAAAAAAATTAAAAATTATTATCAGAGATTGAAAATTCATCGCCATATCTTATTAAATATATATCATGGTGTAAAATATTGAATTTAAATATAATTGGTTTTGTTTCTCTGAATAATTTTGTTTAGTAATAAATCATTGCTTTTATTTACAAGTAACTTAAAATAATTTTTTTAAAATCTAAAGCAACGAATTCAATATCGACGCTACAACTTTCCTTTAAAAATTTACATTTCAAAAAAAGTTTATTTTTAATTTATATTTCTTGCGTTATTTATTCTACTTAAAAACAGTTTGACACTCCTTATTAATAAAAGATTTTAACCAAATTTTGAGCACAATGTATATAAAAAACTGAAATCTATTTACGCATAATTACAAATTAATTATATCAATTTAAAAATTATTTTAAGAATATATTTCAGAAATATTTATTTAAATTTTTAAAGAACTTTATGAAGTATACTGCATTGAAAATGTTTACGTCTTTTCGTGATTGTTTATTTGACGTTTTAAATTGAACTTCTATTTTGCGGTTATAGAAAAATTAATTTATTATAGGAACAATTTTATTAAATTGTGCTGAAATTTAATTAAAGCAATTAAAATTAAAAATGGAATTAAGACACATCGAAAATATGAGTAGTCAAAGAAAATACAAAAGGAAAGGACATTATCAGACTTCAGGCAGAAGACTATCCAGTAAATATTCAGCGCGCATGCTGTAAGAAATGATTTTAAAATGTTAGATTTAACAAATCGCACATTATAACATTTTTTTATTATTCTTGAAAACTGTTTAAATATTTTAGAAATAATTTTTTATTAATTTTAATTATTTAGAAGTACTTTATTGTAATTTGTAATCTTCATTATCTACTTATTTTTTCTTGAAACCAAGATTTGAAGCAGAATGTTCATGTAGTAGAATTCAAAAAATTATAGTTTCAATATAAAAAATTTTAGATTTTACAAAATTATTTTTTTCAAAAAATTTTATAAATAAGTTGTTTTTCTGTACATAAAAAATGTGTTTAATTAAAGGTAACGATTTACTCTTTTCTAATAGCAGAGTTTAAAATTAAACCACAATATCTGTTTACTATAATTTTATATATAAAAATAAAAATTTCAAACTATTAAAGTAGACTTGGGTGAGATCAACATTTATCTCTTATTTTCGTATTTTACAATTTATAAATTTGATCTTCCGTCAAGCTTAATTGCAGAATTTTTGGGGTCTCTGATTAAGATTTTGACGTCAAAATATTGCAATTCAGAATTATTTATTTATCTAATTCATTCATTATTCTTTAATTGAAAGAATTTAGAAATATATAATAAAAATGGAGATATTTTATGATAAATGATTTATGAGAAAAATAATATCGTAGTATGTCAAGAACTGTAAACTGTAAACAAAAGGTTCTAAATTAGATCTGATTTTTGGTATTAAAGTAGAACCAAATGACGATTTAGTGCCAAAATTGGTACTAAATTAGTACTTTTCTTTTTATAGTGTGCGATACGATAATTTCACTATGCTATTTGGTAAAAGTTTAGATGGTAAAAAGTTTATTTTAATTTTACTTCTAGATTTAACTTTTAAAGATGTTTTAAGCAATGTAAAGACAAAAGTTAAACAGCGTGTCTATTTTTGTTAAAAAAATTCTCGGCTTTTCCCATATTTTTCATAGTTTATCTTTTTCATCAAATTTAAATTTACTTGACTTCAACCATAAATAAATCTAAATATAGCTACAAAAATTGACTCATTTGATGAAAAATCCCTTTTTTAAGTTCATATGTTATATTATATTACTAGCTGTCGTACCAGTCTTCGACGGGTTTTAGTTTCTCCTAATATAAAGCAGAATGTTTACTAACCGCGCGGGAAAACCGAGAAGTAGCCGGGAATTTAATTTGACCGAATAAAACAGGAATAAGCTGGTAATTTTATGCCAAACCGGGAATTTTCTATTTACTAGTTTTCAAGAAATCCCTTTTTAATTTAATTTTTATTTATGTAATATTTATTTAAACAAACCCGAGTTAAAATTTACTTTGTTAAAAAAGATTCTAAATTAGAGCTGATTTCGGTATTAAAATTAAAACAAATTACGATTTAGTATCAAAATTATTACTAAATTTGTACCTTTCTTTTTATAGTGATAATAATCCCTACTCACAGCCTACAATAATTATAGGTTTTATTTAGGTTTTGACAGTCGTAACCTAGGGTCTAATTGCGATACAATTAGTTACAATTAGGCTCATGATTTGTCGGTTAAGGATTTAATCAGTGATTAACTTTTAATCGTTGTTGGTGAAACCGGCTCTTAGACTCTACTTTGACTTCAAAAATTAGTGGAAATTTAGGATTAATTTTTAATAAATGAAGTACTACAAACGCATAAAGTACTAGAAATTGACAAATACTGTTCTCTGAATTTGAATTAGTTAAAAATAACTAATTTTATAATAAAATGTTAGTCACTGATTCAAATAGTAATATTTTCGTAATGAAATAGTAAATGGTACACTGAGAAACCTTTGGGACTATAGCGGGACAACGTATGTGACAGCAGCTCCACTATGGTTTTGGTGCGCTACGGTACAATTTTGGGCGCGTGACAGTCCAAAATTTTAGTAAACAGCTCACCGAAGTAGTGGGGATGCCGCCTTTGGTTTGCAGCTGAATAACTTTTAGACTGTCACGCGCCCAAAATTGTACCGCAGCAACCCAAAAGTATAGTCCTGTAGCGTTCCTCCAAAATGGTCAGTAGCAGCCTATCGAAAGTCTGCTGCTGACCCAAAGGACTTTCAGTGTAGCTAATTATTATTTTTTCCCAGTAAAATTAAATTTTGACTTTTTCGCGGTTGGTAGACACACTGCTAAATGTATTAGTAGAAACTAAAACCCGTCGAAAACGGGTACCACAACTACTTTCATATATAAATAAATATGTAAAATTAAAATCATTTAGCTATTTGTCAATCATATGATTCACTGAATAAATTAGTCATTATATTCATTGCTTTATATAGACGTTTGAAGAAAACCATAGAAAAAAGAGAAATTTTGGATCAATTTCAAAAACACAACACTATTAACGGAGGACATATGTTTCAACCGTATGATGAAAATGAATTTGTTGAAGAAGACGTTGTCAATGAAGAGGAACGAGAAATAAGGGAAGTAGAAATAGTAGGGGAGGCTGTAGACCAAACAATTAATGAATATGAATGCGAAGATTATGAATTTGATGAATATGGTTATGATGATACATCATTAGACAATACTTGCAGTTCAAAACAGTCAGATTATTAAACTCATTTAGAAAGTGAAGAAATTTTTGAAGATCAAAATAAATTTGATTGTAAATACTCATCTATTGGAGTACGGAATACAGATATGGGATATGTTATATGGCAAGCAATGCTGGCATCTGATAATAAAGAAAATCATGTAGATGGATGTGCTGCACCACGTTGGGAAATAGCAAACACGTATCAAAGGGGAATCAAAACAGTAGTTAATATAAAGTGCGAAAATTGTAAAGGGTTATTAACAATTAAATCACACGAAGAAAACAAATTATTAGATCCAAATTATAAATTCGTCTTGGGCTGTATGGCTACTGGCATTGGTTATTCCAATATAGAAGAATTTCATGCTGCACAGGGAATACCAACCATGAGTGATAAAACTTTTAGAAAGTATCAAGAGCAAGTGGCATTAGATGCAATAGAAATTTCCAAAGATTGTATGAAAGAATCCGCCAAAAAAGAAAGAGAAATAGCTATAAAGAAAGGTCATGTAGTAAATGGAGTTCCATATATAACAGTGATTACAGATGCATCATGGGCAAAACGTAGTATGGGAGGAAGATATGACTCTCTAGGTGCTTGTGCTGTAATTGGTTATGAAACTGGCGAAATTATAGATTGTATAGTAAAAATGAAAGCATGTGCAACCTGTGATATTGCTACAAGAGAAGGTAGAGAAGCCACAGGGCACATTTGCTTTAAAAACTTTGATAGGAATAAAAGTTCGGGTTCTATGGAGCAAGAGGCAATTACAGAATCTTTTAATAATAGTTATGAAAAATATGGATTGATTTATAAATTCTTGATTGGTGACGGAGATAGTAGCGTTATTGCTAATATACATATTCACAATCCATACAAAAAGTTTGGAGTAAGAGTAAAAAAAATTGAATGTAGTAATCATCTATATCGTAATTTGTGCAAAAAATTAGAAATCATTACTAAAACTCCTAATGAAAATACAAGGACAGCGCGAGCTATTTTAAAGAAGACAATTTTGAAAATTCGGGCAGAAATAAAAGCAGCAGCTACAAGAAAAAGAGAAGACACATCTCTGGATATTAAAAACAAGCTAGACTTGCTGTTTGAAGATATAATGAATATTCCGAGTCATGTTTTTGGACAGCATAAGGATTGTTGCAGATTAGATTGGCCATGTGATATAAATCCGGATGATAATGAAGAAACTATATCAATCTTAGTTGCAAGCGGAATTTACGAACAAATAAGAAAATTACTTCGAGATTCAAGTAAAAATGTCGAAAGCTTGTTATACAATGTGACAAACAATCGTTGCGAATGGTGCAATAATTTAATTTGTAAAACCATTGGTGGCAAACGAATTGATTTTACAGAGAGTAGTTCTTATCCAGGTCGATGTGCTCTTGCAATTTTACAAAATACAAATAAAGGAGCTTTGTCTAGTCTATATAAAGGTCTTAACGAACCAATTCCAGAAATATTATCGAAAATGGAAAAAAGAAGACAGCTTCAAGTGGAACGAAATAGAACTTATGATTATAGACCTCGCAATATACCAAGTCACGACCAAGCAACTGATAAAGATTACGGATCAAGTGCTCAAAGACCTGATGTTTCTGAAGAAACTATGAAAACCCTGATAAAGGAATTAGAAAAAACTCAAAAAACAAATCAGCAAAACAGAAAAGATATTTTCTTTCAAACTGTAGATCAAGCTGAATCTGGTTATTGGCTGCAACTTCGGGAAGATATGCTTACTGCTTCCAATTTTGGTAAAGTTTGTAGACGTCAAAATGGTACTTTGTGTGGTAACTTAGTAAAAGAAATTTTGTATTGGGTACCAAAGCGCAGTAGAGTTTTAGAAGCTCTTGAGTATGGAAAGAACAATGAAAAATTAGCTATTTACGATTTATCACAGATTTTAAAATTAAAAATAAATAGAAGCGGTTTTATTATTGATGAAGAGATAGAATTTCTAGGAGCATCTCCTGATGGTTATATCCAAGCAAGTTTATCTAAATTAGAAATATCTTCAGAACAAGTAATGAATCTGGATCTTTTGAAGGAACATCAGCTTTCAGAAACAGGAATAATCATTGAAGTAAAATGCCCCATAACTGCAAAAGATGCTAAAACTGAAAATGAATTACTACAAGTTCCTGCTGTTAAAAAAATGTTTGACCGAAATAATGCTAATATGATTAATAAAAATCATCGATATTATTATCAAGTTCAAGGAGCACTTCACATTAGTAAATGTAATTCCTGCATTTTTTGCGTTTGGACTCTATATACACTGAAATACGTTGTAGTCATACGTGAGACACATTTTGGAAACTGAAAATGGAAGAAAAATTAAAGAAATTTTACATTGATTGCTTACGACCAGAAATTTTAGATAGTCGAGAAAAAAGGAGTTATAAAGTTCGAGAACCGGATTATATTGTAGAAGCTCATGAAAAGAAACTATCTAATAAGAGTAATAATTCTAAAAAATTTGAAACAGAGGTTAATTCGGAAATTAAAGATTTTCGTAATAAAAGTAAAAAATATGAAAGTCAGAGTCAAGAATACGAAGAAGAAAATGATGACCAAAATGTCAATTTCAGATCAGATTATAATTTTGAAAAAGCGGATGAAAGCGATGATTGTAATATTATTCCTGATGATACAGAAACAGAGGGTTATTCAGAAATTGAAGATTTTTTCGAGGAAAATAAGAAATATGAAAATGAGAGACAAGAATACCAAAAAAAGAATAATAATCACAGTATTGATTTTGTACAAGATTTTATTTTTGAAAAAGCTAATGAAAGCGATGATTATGATATTGTTCTTGATGATATAGAAACAGAAGATTATTCAAAAATTAAAGAGCTTGTTGATGAAAGTAAAAAATATGTAAATGAGAGTCAAGAATGCGAAAAAGAGAATGATAATCAAATTGCTCATTTTGGACAAGATTATTACTCTGAAGAAGCGGATGAGAGCTATAATTATGACATTATTGATGATGACTTGATGATTTCAAAATTTTCAACAGGTAATCGAAAAGTTCGAAATATACTTGACTGTTTTCCTTCAGAGGATTATAAGAAGATAATTGAAAATGAAAAATTAAATGAAATCTGTATGGATAAATTTATTGAGATCTTAAGAAATGAATCTCATTTTGATGCACTCAGCGTACAATATATATTATTTACTGATTTAGTAAAACCATTTGAAAAAAAATATCCATTTAATCAAGATCTTCAAATCATTGGTGGAGGAAGGTCAGACCACTGGAGATGTATTTTTTATGATGGAGACAAATTACACATTTTTGATAGTCTTGGACCAACAAAATTTAAACAATTGGCCGAAGATGAAAAAAAATTTATTAAAAACAGGTACCCTACAGTCCTTAAAAAGGACATTGTTTCAGGCAAAGTAACAAGACAACCTGACTTAAAGATTTGCGGTGTTTACGCAATTGCGTTTGCTGTTTCAATTGTTCTGAAAGAAAACCCCTATGAAATAAGTTATTCTACTGACATAAACCGTATGCGACAACACCTTTTACGCATAATTGAATTTAAAAAAATAATTACTTTTCCAAGAAAAGAAATAAATTAAATATAAATATTGGAAACTATTCATATCTATTGACAAATTCAATGAAGAGTTATTCAACAGCTGATAACTCAAGTTGATTAATTCATTAATATCCTAAATCCAGTTGAGTATTTCACTGGTGTTTTAAATCCAGTTGAGTAATTCACTGGTGTTTTAAATCCAGTTGAGTATTTCACTGGTGTTTTAAATCCAGTTGAGTATTTCACTGGTGTTTTAAATCCAGTTGAGTAATTCACTAATGTTTTAAATCCAGTTGAGTATTTCACTGGTGTTTTAAATCCAGTTGAGTAATTCACTGGTATTTTAAATCCAGTTGAGTAATTCACTGGTGTCTTGAATCCAGTTGAGTAATTCACTGGTGCCTTAAATCTAGTTAGTTCATTTAAAAAAGATAGAGTCGATATAAATGTAAGTATAAAAGTAATTATATAATTAAGGAAATTAAAAAATTAAAATTCTATAAATTAATTACTTGAAAAACCATTTAATTAATAACATTTTTGAAATTTATGATAAAGTTAAACTTAAAATTTTTTTAAAATAAAAATTTTTTTTAGTTCATTAGAAGAAAAGACAAAGAAAAAAGTATTTACAAAAACAAGCATTATTTTATTGGCATGAAAAATAACAATGTGTGATATTGAAGTAAATTTTCTAAGTAAACATTTGAAAAAATTCATATTCAAATATTTGAATAAAAATATTCATGTTCGATTTATAAATAAATATATATATACAATATAAAAAATTGATGAACGACAAAATTCTTCTACCTTCACATTGTTTATAATCTATCATTGAAGTTCTTGGCAGTTCGTGGAATAAATACTTTTTATTAAAAATGAATCCAGTTATAAGAGGAAAAGGCAGAGGAATAAGTAGAGTAAGAGGTGGACTAGGAAGAGGAGGAATAGAAAGAGGACAGAAAAAAACTGAAAACGTGGTAATACTAATAAAATATCTATTTTTAAAATGAACAAAAAGGGAAAAAACTAACCTTCAGGATTTTTGTTTTCGTTATTTTCAAGAAAAATTATCGTAAACAACTTTTATATGTATATCAGACAGGGATAAATAAGTTTCACTTCGCATTTTTGAGTTAATTTCATATCTAGTGATCCTGACATATTAAAATTACCATAGGTTAATCCAGTTTTCCACTTTTCCCATATGCCCTCGAAAGATGATGATGAGCCAAACCAATCTATTAAGTTGGAAATTAGTAAGGAGCAAAAAATACAGCCAATTAAAATAAAGGTAAAAAAATTAAAATAAGCAACAATTATAAAACTTGAATGTAACTAATCAAAACAGAATTTTTTTAATTCCTTTTCACAAATTGCATTAAATATATCATGACTAACTGACTAACTGATTAACTAACTAACGAACTAACTTAATTACTAAATGACTAACTGGCTGACTGACTAACTAACTGAATACCGAACTGACTAACTAACTGACAGACTGACTGACAGACTAACTGACTAGCTCACTAACTAACTGATTCACTTGACTGACTAGATGAGTAACTGATTGACTGACTAATTAATTAACTAACTAACTAACTTAATTACTAAATGAATAACTGACAATCTGACTAACTGACTAACTGACTGACTAGCTTACTAACTAACTAACTGACTAACTAACTGACTAGCTCACTAACTAACTGACTAACTGACAGACTAACTGACTAGCTCACTAATTGACTGACTAGATGACTAAATGACTAACTGACTGACTAGTTGACTACCTGATTGAATAGCTCACTAACTAATTAACTGACTAACTGACTAGCTCACTAACTAACTAACTGACTGACTAATTGACTAACTGACTAATTGACTAACTGACTTACTGACTTACTGACTAACTGACTAACTGACTAACTGACTAACTGACTAACTGACTAACTAATTGACTAACTGACTGACTAACTGAGTACCTTACGATTTACTGTGATTTTTAGTTGACAATATTTAATTAATTTTGTATTAATTTTTCAGTTGTCAAAAGCAGCAGATGGCACTATTCAACACTTTCAGGATTTTAACAACTCTGAAAAATTGGAAGATAAAAAAACAGAGCAACAATTAAATACTCAAAAAACTGCGCATCAACTATTTGGTCAACAATCACAAGAGAAACAAATATATCAACAACAACAATTACAACTACAACTCCAACAACTTCAACAACAACAACATCAAGATTTTCAACAGCAACAACAGGATCTAAAACAAAAAATGCAACTTTTGGAACAAAAAGAAAGAGATTTTAAAGAGAGACAGCAGATTTTAGTCGAGAGACAAAGAGAAATGGATGATCGCGAATCGGATTTGAATCAAAGAGAGATGAAAATAGGCGAAAAAGAATGTGTATTGAATGGTAATATTAGAAACCTTCAGGAACAAAATCAACAAATTAAACATAAACAACGACAACTTCAGGATCAAAAACAAGAAATTAAACAAAAACAACAATCAATTCATAAGCAGCAGCAGGAAATCGAACAACTACAAGAACAATTACAAGAAAGAGAAAAAGAAGTAGATCAACAAGAACAAGACAATTTACAATCACACCCAAATTACAAGGAATTACACGAATTAAACTTACAAAACACACACTTGCAAAAACTCGTGGAACAGCACTCCAAATTCTTGCAAGAGTACACAAACAAACTTTCAACATTACAAAAACAATTACAACCACCTCAACAACAAAAAACAAAAAAAGAAAATTATGAAAATCAGGAAAACGAAATTGACCCAGAACTACTATGTCAGAATAAAAAAGAAAAGCAGCTTCAAAAACCGAATCAAGTAAGATACTATGCGATTTATATTTATTGTAAATGGAATTAGAGAAATTGAAATTAGGCTATCCAAATTTCTGGTTATCCTAGGATGTACGCAGGATATCCTAAATATAAACTCTAACATAAAAGGGTATTTTCGGATATCCAACAGACATTCTAGTCGTATCCAGAAATTAGACTATTTCTGAGATATTCTTAGGGCATTCACGTATATTTCCAAGACATTGGATAACTTAATTTCAATCTCTTCCTCTTAATAATTTAAACAAATTTTTTTCTCATGTAAAATTCAAATTTCAAAAAAATGTATATTTCGTTTATAGGTTTAAATGTGTGTATAAAAAGATTTTAAAATTTCAGCACAAAAAGCGAAAATATTATCAGGGACAGCAGATCCAAGGTACTTCCTTCAGCCAACAATATCAACCCGTTACATTAGCTCCATCTACATTTCCAGCCATATATCAACAGCAACTTCCTCAACAACCCTATCTCATCATCCAACCACACGTCCAGAGTTTTGTTCCACAAATACCATCTCCTGTCAATTTATTTGTAAGCTTTTATTTCACTTCTTTAGACAATAAGCATTCACCTATAAATTAACACATATATATCCAAAACATATGCACACAAAACTCATACATACATGTACTTACACACACACGCAGAATATACATTCATATATCATCTAACATACTGACTGACTGACTAAATAACTAAATGACTGACTAGATGAGTAACTGACTAACTAATTGACTAGCTGACTAATTAACTAAATGACTGACTAGATGAGTAACTGACTAACTGATTGACTAGCTGACTAATTAACTAAATGACTGACTAGATGAGTAACTGACTAACTGAATGAATAAATGACTGACTGACTGACTGACTGACTAAATAACTAAATGACTGACTGACTAACTAACTGACTAACTAACTGACTAACTGAATGAATGACTGACTGACTGACCAACTGATTAGCTGTCTAATTGACTAACTGACTAATTGACTAATTGACTAATTGACTAACTGACTAACTGAATGACTGACTGACTGACCAACTGATTAGCTAACTAATTGACTGACTGACTAATTGACTAATTGACTAATTGACTAATTGACTAACTGACTAACTGAATGAATGACTGACTGACTGACCAACTGATTAGCTGACTAATTGACTAACTGACTAATTGACTAATTGACTAATTGACTAATTGACTAATTGACTAATTGACTAATTGACTAACTGAATGACTGACTGACTGACCAACTGATTAGCTGACTAATTGACTGACTGACTAATTGACTAATTGACTAACTGACTAACTGAATGAATGACTGACTGACTGACCAACTGATTAGCTGACTAATTGACTAACTGACTAATTGACTAATTGACTAATTGACTAATTGACTAACTGACTAATTGACTTACTGACTTACTGACTAACTGAATAACTGACTAAGTAACTGACTAGCTCACTAACTGACTGACTTACTTACTTACTGATTGACTAGCTGACTGACTTACTTAAAACACATACACACAAAACTTATACATACATGTACTTACACATACGCAGAATACACATTCACATATCAATCAACAAATATACACGAAATTCAATCACACTTATATTTATACATACACACAAATCAATTATACATATAAAGTAACACGTGTATACAAGACTCATACACATAAAACACATTTACATATAAAGTTACACATATACATAAAACTCGTACATCATTATTATTAGTAATAACATCTTAAATCTGTTTTTTAGAATGGTCGACCTTATCCATTGTTCAGCAATTTGCCATGGACTCAAAACTGATCAATTGTTGAATTTAAATTTTTAATTTCTTTTAATAAATATTGATTACATAATTTAATTATCTTATATTATTCGTTAATTTTATTTTTTGTATTAAAAATGTTATTGTTTGTAAAAATAAATGAATATTTATCTTTTGTCCTATTTTGTTGGCAGCCAAACTACAGTAAGTAGAATATGTTCTTTTAACAACACACTGAGAAGAAAGTTTATTTAAAACAAACAAATTTTGGTTGAATCAACCAAATAAATGCAGTGCTATACATTTTGTTGAATGTTGACATATTTTAACCAAATTTATTAATTAAATTTTTTTATTTGCATGGACCAAACACTTTATTGCACTCAACAATATTTTTGTTTTCTTAAACCTAATATTTCGTTCTATACAAGCAAAAATTTATTTGAATAAAATAATATATTTTTTAAAATTATTCAATCGGTTTAACTACATATATTATATTTCCCTGATTAAAAATCTTCTAGTGTTTTAATTTTAACTTATTATTTTATTTTATTATACGTGTTACAAATTAATTTATATTAATTTATAACAAGCAATATAAATAAAGTATTTCTGATATTTATTTATTTTGGTAGAAAATAACTTGTTTGTATTAATGATGCTTTTTAATGCTTAATAATAATAATTGCATAAAATGTGAAAAACATTTTCTTTTTTATCTACTTTAGTAAAAAATATGCCAAAAACGACATAAATAATTCAAGGTGCTTTGCAAATAAAGCAAACCCTGTTTTCAAAAAGAATCTTGACTGCTATACTTTTCTTTGCTTTGGGTTTGCTTTGCTTTGCTTTGCTTTGCTTTGCTTTGCTTTGCTTTGCTTTGCTTTGCTTTGCTTTGCTTTGCTTTGCTTTGCTTTGCTTTGCTTTGCTTTGCTTTGCTTTGCTGATCTGTACTTTGCTTTGCTAATCGATTCTGAAATGATTCGATCAAAGTACAGTATACACTCGAATGTGTATTTAGAAAGACTTTCTTTCTCTGTAGTTATTATGCTAGGAATTGTTGATTCAGTAATAATGTAATTGATTGATTTAATCAAAAAATTCAAATTTTTTGTGCTGAATAAAGATGTTTGCAAAAATTATGCAAAAGTCTGTGCTGCTTTTCTGTCATGAAAAATAATTGACTTAGTATAGCATTGTTGTATATTCTTTTAGCTACAAAATAAAGATGCTTTTGAAAATAGGACTTTATTCTCATTGCAGACTTTTAAATTGCAAACTTTTTGAATAGAGCCAATGCTAGATTGATTATGCACTGTAAAAATTTTGCAAAATATTTTGATTTTCTTTATTTGAAATGATTAACTAAAAAAATTGCTAATATCAAAATATGTATTGTTTGCTGAAAATATTTCTAGAAATTATTGTGCATAACCGAATTTTGATTTGTATTTCATTATGTATCTTCGCCAAATACATTTGTAGAATTTATAATAAAAATAATTCTTGTCTAAAATCGTACAAAAATTAGTAAAACGTCTTGGAAAAAATTCAAAAAAGATTCTTGAAGTACTTGACTTGCCGTAAAACTAAAATATATCAATCCACTTTCCGGTTCCGATTATATTTTTCTTTGTAAAAATTTTAATTTAGTATCTCAAGCTGAATACCAATACACTTAATCTGTAACATAATTAATCTCATGTACTTACTCTTAGAATTTGTTGTAGATTTACATAATACATCACAAAAGAACTTTTAAAAAATAATATTAAATACATTATTTTCAGTAGAATAATCCTTGGTACTAATTATTTATTTACTTCAATCTTACATGGGTTTAAAAGAAACCCTTTTGTTCAAAAGTAGTAAATTAATTTTTTTATCATAATAGATCATTAAAAAATTATTAATGTTAATCTTTATTAAATTAGTAGGTTAAGTTACATATACCTAAGTTTTAATAACCTAGGTTTGAATTTTTTTCCTTAATATAAACTCCAAGATTTAATTTTTCAAATAGCAAAGAAGAAAGAAGAAATCAAATTTGATTGTAGCATACTTACTTAGAATACTGTACACGATTTATTTCAGAAGAATGTGTCCATTTTCTTTTCTTGTATTTCGGACCACGAACCAGCACATTATAAAAAATGAAAAAGAATTCTATCAAATTTCTTAAAATATTTGTTGTCTTCCGGGAATTTGGATATCCATGATATTTTATTGCATGGATATCCCCTAGGTCGTCCAAAAAAGATATTTTATCCGCTCGAAGTCGTTTGAATATACCATGAATAAAATCCGGTAATATAAATGACACCATTTGCCAGTATTGATAATTTGCAGAAAATAATAACAATAATTATATTTTTTAATTAATTAACTAATTCATTTATAATATTTATATGGCTTACTTCCTTAAATTAAATGCAATATTATAAATATTTGAAGAATTCTTACCACACGTGGGAATCGATACCTCAACCTCACGCACTAAAGCCAAATACTTTGGTCACTCTTTTACGCTGAAGACGTGAAGTTGTAAAAGCGAAATGATTCTTTTAAATTGCACTTCTGACCGATAATCTACCATTATTGGTCCATGCTACGTTACATTTCTGGCAATAGTAATTTATTGTCAAAGATACAAATTTTAGTGGCAGCAATTATTATGTGCCAATAACGATATAAAATTTTTGCCACTACTGGAAATTATATTCCGGCATTACAGATTTAACAACTTTGCCGTAAACGCGACATTATACTGTGCCAAGATTTGGACCAATCTTGAAAAATTAAATTATCTGACAATCGGCACAGCTTTATAAGGGGCATTTTGAATATTAATACTGGTCCAGTAATTTTTGCCATTTTTAGGCAAATTTTTGCAGTTTTGTCATTTTGAACTTCAGCTGTCGTTTGATAAAAAATGTTGCTGTAAAGGTATGTAAATTAATAAAAATCATGTAAAAAAGGATTTTATTTTAAAAGTTTCTGTTTTAAAAAATAATATAAATAAATAAATATATGTATAAACGCTATTACGTTTATATATTAAGATTAACTTAATATATTGATTCATTATAAAATAATTTCTTCATTATATGTTGCAATTTATTGTTATACATGTACGATAAAAAAATTTTAAAAATCAGTTTTATTTATACTTTTAAAAACCGTCTGTATTTCACTTCAATTTTTTTCAACAATAATATTGTAACTCTGAGTAGAAAAGTTTATGCATAATGATGATAGAAATAATAAATAATCAAACAAAAAAATGGTTTTTACTTTTACTTTACTTTTTTTAACTTTTATACGATACAAAGTTAAAAAGTATCATGCTTACTATCAATGCTTTTTCTATTTTATGAGATACAAAATATTAATAAGAAAAATTTATTCAACAGTAAAAAATGCGAAGCAAGACTGCAAATTATTATTATCATCGAAATATTCTTTAATTCTTTTACATTTAATTATAATCATATTGTAAATATAAATAAAAATAACAAAGTGATATTGCTTTCAGAATTTTAGTACCATATTTTTCTTAGTGTATATTTTTATTAAATATCCTATTTTATATCTAATCTTATGTTCAGAAAGCTTTCTATGATAAATATTTATGAATAAGTATTTCTTCACGACAATTTTATTGTATAATTATTATAGATTTAATAAAGAATCAATAAATAAAATGTTTTTGCACAAAATTTACTGTTTCAGTTTTACTTTTACGTCAAACATTTATAAAGAATCATTTGCTGTAAAATTATATATTTGTCTCTGGTAATAACACAAAATCATTTTTCTCATAATTTCTTTTTAACATAAAATAGTAATTCGTACAAATTTCTTAGTAAAAACAAATACAGAATTGATAAAAAATATATTCCACATGTAAATTCACATAGAATTCTGCCTGTAATTTATACGGTAAACATTTCTGAAATTCAGGTTCAATTTTCTTTACGAACTCATATTTTTGTTGAAATTTCTATCCAATTTCTACAATAATTTTCGAAAAATTTAATAAAAAATTTCTTCAGTAATTAGCACGAATATTGTATAACATTCGTTTGAAAATGTGGTTGAAATTGTTTAGACAAGTATCACGTCAAGAATTTGTATTGAATGTCCAGCGCAATTTTTAAAAAATTTCGTCAATAATTCGCACGAATATTGTACAAAATACGTTTAGAAAAGTAGGCAAATTTAATAGGAAATATTTTCAGCAAAAATTACGTGCGTAATTCCTTTCAAAAAACGTCCAGAATTCGTATAGCAAATTTGACAAATAGAATTATTTTTCATTCATTATTCTTGTTTTCAATGTTGTTTTATCGAATTACTAAAAGAATTTTCATTTTACTTTAAGAATATACTAATTGTCATCTACAAATAATGCAAAAATAATTAATCTACAATTTATTCATAAATAAATTGTCAATTTTAATGTCAAAAATCATGGCGATTGTCATTTTATCTCGCGACAAATGTCAAACATTTTATTTCGATAAAATAATATTTAGGAGTAAATTTTTGCCCAAAACTAGTCAGGGATCAATGCATCTACATGTTAGCTAACATCTTCTAAAATATCTTCGAAAATTATTTTGTATTTTTTGAGAAATCCAGTGGGAATTATTACACGTATTCATTGAAGTTGGCTGTTTCCACATGGCCTTAATTTTTATGGATAAATTGCTCTTTAATTCAGCTCCAATAATTACTTGTTTTGTAAATGATGAATTTAAGTTATATGTGGTTGATAGAAGTAGTTGATTACGAGGAAGATATGTCATTTTTATTATTCTGCTTTAGACACAAATTCAAAGTAATTATATTTTCCACCCAAAAATTTTAATTGTAATTCTCCTTTTTCTGCTGCTTGTTGTAAGTGAGTCAATGATTCATCATCACTTTCCAGAACCTTTACCATTCTTTGTGGTAAAAATACAACGTATTCACTATTGATTTCAGCCACAATTTTCAAGCCAAATTTTGTTGTCGTTTGCTTAATATCTGTAATATTATAATATTCATTAAGATTTAATTCACTCAATTTTTTGATAGGTAAAAAACCAGCAGCTCTGTTTAATTTCTTTAATTTTCCATCCATTTTCTTCACTTTCTTATCAACCACACTGTATTATTTAAAGCTGTTTTTTCTTACACTGACAACAGTTTCTAGATTTTTTAACGCAAACACTCAGTTACAACTTCTCAGTACAGATCAACTATCGAAGACTTTATGGAAACTGGTAGCTAACTCTCACATTTTATACTCTTAAGCTTCATTCTCTGTCTTTTTTAAATAATACATTTCTTCCTTCTTTATTTATATAGATAAGTTTGCAAAATTAAAATTAGATTTCTTAATAAATATATATATACCTATCTTTGTCTACCTTAGGGAATGATGAAAACACTAAATAACATATGGGCAATTCCACGTGAGATTTCAGTCGACCTCTTAAAATCGGCCAAAAATATTTTTTTTCTATACTGTATTGAAAAAAAACAGATACGTATTTTTTTATTATTTTTTTGGAGACCAAATTTTTGAGTTATGAATTTTCAAAATTTTCGCTTTTTAAATGTAGGTTTATTTTTAATGTCAGATAACTCAAAAAATATTGCTTCTTTTCATTTTTTGACAAGAAAAAAAAAGTTTTGTTTTTCTCTCTACTTTTGAATAATCACAACAAAAAAATTTTTTTTTTCATTTTTTATTAAAAAAATAAAAAAATTTTATAAACAAATTAATTTTTTTTAAGTTTGGGTATGATAAATTTTTAATTTTCTTTTTTTAAAACATACCTGGAAATGATAAGAAGGTTTTGCAAAAAGTTTCAGAGTGGGCCTGACAAGTTTGATGGGTCCAAAAAAATAATTAAGCTCTCCGTGCAGGTCGCACGCACGTGGCACAATGGGATTTTTTTACATTTTATTATTAAAAATTGTCTAGAGCCTACAAACTTTATAGGATTTTGATTATTATTGAATTTTTAGGCTCTAAACAATTTTTAATAATAAATTGTAAAAAAATCCCATTGTGCCACGTGCGTGCGACCTGCACGGAGAGCTTAATTATTTTTTTGGACCCATCAAACTTGTCAGGCCCACTCTGAAACTTTTTGCAAAACCTTCTTATCATTTCCAGGTATGTTTTAAAAAAAGAAAATTAAAAATTTATCATACCCAAAGTTAAAAAAAATTAATTTGTTTATAAAATTTTTTTTATTTTTTTAATAAAAAATGAAAAAAAAATTTTTTTGTTATGATTATTCAAAAGTAGAGAGAAAAACAAAACTTTTTTTCTCTTGTCGAAAAATGAAAAGAAGCAATATTTTTTGAGTTATCTGACATTAAAAATATACATACATTTAAAAAGCGAAAATTTTGAAAATTCATAACTCAAAAATTTGGCCTCTAAAAAAATAATAAAAAAATAAGTATCTGTTTTTTTTAATACAGAATAGAAAAAAAATATTTTTGGCCGATTTTAAGAGGTCGACTGAAATCTCACGTGGAATTGCCCATATGTTCCTTAATATGTACACTTATGAATAATATAATGTGCTGACATGTATCATGTTACACTTCAGATGACTCCTCTCTGAAATGTACATGACTATTTTTATCATCTATGCAATAATTACTCATAACATTAACAGGTGATGCTTCCACATTCTTATTACAATAGGCTGATAATTAATTTTCTATTAAATAATAAAACAATTTGTTTAAAACATTATAAACGCAAAAATTTATTTGAAAAAAATTTTCTACTTACCGTAAAATCTTGAGATATAATGAAACTCTGTATGTTAACCTATACATCATAAATATATACTTATACGTTTCTCAGTTTTGAAAAATATTTACAAATTTTTTGAATAAGTTTTTCTTTTTTTAGAAAAATTTTTAGAAGAAATTGCTCTTCTCTTCTTTTCTTTAGAAGTTTCTCGAATAGAATGGATTAGAACCATTTTTTTTATTTCAAATGTCGGTAAATGTCGGTAAAGGAATCTGTATCCAGAACCGGCCCTGCCTATCTACTAATTCATGGCGGGATCATCAAACTATAACGTATATGATTATCGCGGAACTTAATTTCTTACGGTTTCTAGGTGCGGTGCTGCTATTCGCACTATTTATTTTACGTTTTCCCTGTCAGATAACTTAAAAACTTAGGCGGTCCACTCAAGGTGACATTACCCTACAACTATTTAAAAAAATGATTAGATTCGCTAAGAATTTGTTACTCGGGGGTTTTCGGGATCGCTGATTATGGATATGACATCAGATTTTTAAAACTCAAAATGTTGGATCCAATATGGCGATCGACTTTTAAAAATCGATTTAATTTGCCTGAAACTCGTTACTCGAGGGGTTTCGGGGTCGCTGATTAGGAATCTGTCCACAGATTTTTTTATTTTGACATCATATTCGCAAACAGCGACCCCGAAACCCCTAAGTAACAAATTTTAAACCAATCCAATCATTTTTTGAAACAGGTGTATTTACAAAAACTAAAAAGTGATTTTTGGGACTTATAGGGGAGAGTGGAGCAAGACTACCGGCCCTATTTAACAAACGAATTAACAAATCGCGATTATATTTTACATAATACTGCACCGAGACTATAGCTTCTTGTTTACAAAACCTAAAAGCTTGTCAGGTTAAATCAATAATCAGCGATGGTAAAGTGGAAAATACACCTTGTCTCTATAAATTGTAATGGTAATTAATTTATTATTTAGACTCAAATGAAGGCTGGGCTGCTTGATCTGTCTGCGGTCAATGGGCTTTGTGCAGTTGTGCTGGTGTCGATGACGAAGATGAAGATGCAACCTTTACTTGTAAAATTTGTCGACAGAAATAGGTTGCTTTTTTAGTACCGCGCCGGTGGGGCAAGATGGGGAGATTTGCAATTTGTTCCATAATATTAATTTTATGATTTTTTAAGAAACAGATGGCCTTTGTACGCCTTTATTACTAAAGACTGATTCCCACAGATGGTTATTAAATAAAATAATAAAATATATATTCAATAATTTTTATTTTTTTGCGATTTTAACTTTAAGTACCCCGTCTTGACCCACTCTCCCCTACCGACACTTTTCTCAAAATCATGAACATAATTATCTATAAAATCTTTGTCTAAAAAATTTTTAGTAACGAAAAATCAGCAGTCTTCTGAATCAAAGCTTCCACATTAAGATAATAAATTTTTTAAGTTTCCGACTATCTGTATGAGAGATAATTCGAAAAGAGGATCAGATGCGATTTATCGGTTTGAAAATTTGGAATCTGGAAGTCATTTGGAACAACTCCCCACCAAGTTTGTAGCGTTATATTATAGAATAACCTGCCCACCTCTGAGGAGACCTGTGAGTAGATAAATTAAAGTATACGTAAACAAATAATTTAGTAAATAAAAGATCTTTGTTTATTTGACAAAAGCTTTAAAATAGTTGTAAAATTAAAAAATTGAAATTTTAAAAAAAAAAAAATTTTGTTATTTCACGTGAACAGTCTTATTTTTTGACAGAGTACTTGCCCAATGTCAAATAAATAATGTTTAAACAAATAAATGAGTTAGTTAATTTTATTTATAATTTTCATGAAGATTTTGCGGAGTAAAAATTTTTTAAATGTGTAATATGGTAAATTTTTTAATTAGGGGTAGTTTTTGAGGAGTTGCTTAATCCACTTTTTTAAGTTAATTAAGTCTGGATAGTTGTAAATTTTATTTATAATATTCGTGAAGATTTTGCGGAGTAAAAATTTTTATATGTGTAATATGGTAAAATTTTTAATTAGGGGTAGTTTTTGGGGGTTGATTGATTAACTCTAGCATGGAATTAAAGTCTGGCTAGTTAGTTGATTTTATTTTTAATTTTGGTGAAAATTTTGCGGAGTTATAATTTTCTTAATATGTAATGTGGTATTTTTTTAACTAGGGGTATTTTTTGAGGTGTTGATTAATCTACTTTAGCAAGTAAATAAAGTCTGGCTAGTTAGTTAATTTTATTTATAATTTTCGTGAAGATTTTAAGGAGTAAAAATTTTTTAAATGTGTAATATAATAAAATTTTTAATTAGGGGTAGTTTTTAGGGTTGTTTGATTAATTCTACAATGTAATTAAAGTCTGGCTGGTCAGTTAATTTTATTTTTAATTTTGGTGAAGATTTTGCGCAGTAATAATTTTTTAAATGTGTAATATGGTAAAATTTCAATTAGGGGTAGTTTTTGTGGGGTTGATTAATTTACTCTATCATGGAATTAAAGTCTGGCTAGTTAGTTGATGTTATTTATAATTTTCGTGAAGATTTTGCGGAGTAATAATTTTTTTAATGTGTAATGTGGTAATTTTTTAATAAGTGGTAGTTTTTGAGGGGTGGATTAATCTACATAAACAAGGAAATTAAGTCTCACTAATTAATGGATTTTATTTATATTTTTGATGAAGATTTTGGAGAGTAATAATTTTTTTGTGTTTATTTTGGTCAATTTTTCAAATAGGGGTAGTTTTTTGGGGGTTGAAAAGCATCTTGAGGATGTTATGGTAATTGAGATTGTTTTTTTATGAAAGGGATTTTTTATTTTCGATATTTATTAGTTTTACCGTTGATAATTAATTCTTTTTGTTGAATTTATGATGGTATGAATTTCATAATTTGTCAATTTTTAGAGGGTTGAATTAGGAGTTTGGCTACCCTTAAATAAAAACCAAAAATTATGATCAACTACAATTTTCACGCAGATTAAGAAAATTTTTGGCCAAATTTTTTACTTACGTTTTGTGATAATTGTCGAGGTACAAAAAACGGACAAAAAACAGGCATTTTTTGCGGTCTCTCTTTTAACTCAAATGGCAAAATTTTATTAGTTGTAGTCGTGTCTCGGTACTAGCCTGGCCCCACGTTAGGCGCCAAATTTTGTGACGTATGAATTTAAAAAAATAATAATCTAAATTTTCTGCTAACGTTAAACAAAATCTGACGCGATCAACAATTTAATTTAAAGAAATTAACAGAAGTAAATATCGCCATCAGGCGCCAATTAATTTTCAAGCTCAATTAATAAACTGAATTTTACTCAAAATATTACCACAAATTATCTACAATAATACCTCCGAGTTTCTCTCTCTCAGAGGGAATTCTACCTGAACGATGTGCAAGCAGACATTTGCCAACGGCGCGACATGACTGGCACGGTACTGAAATTTGGACTTACCGACGATGCTTCTTGCCACAAAGACTAATTTTCCCCCTCTTGCTGCCTCGCACAGTGGGGCAAATAGCACTTTTCAAGGACAAAAATCTAGCGCTCTTACAATTTTTAACGGATTTTGTTAATTTTTATTTAAAAATAATCTTGAGTTTCCGCAGTTTACAATACGTCTACTAATAATTTATTTGAACTAATTGTTTATTTATTTAACAACAATGTAGACGAAAATTATTTTCTAACTTATTTGATAGACATTTAGTGTCCTAAATTTGAATTTCACTTAAAATTGACATTCAGAGATGTAATTAAACATAAATAATAAGTTTATACTTACTAGAATGGTAATAAAAAATGATAATATTGTTATAAACAAATTATATAAACATATTATTAGTTTGAGAAATGACTGCACTAGATTTCGACGAAACTGACTACTTAAAGGTTTTTGAGGTCGCTGATCACGAATCTAAAGCTTGTTTTTAAAAATTTAAAATGGCGGATCCAATATGGCGGACGACATTTTTAAAAAACGATTGAAATCACATGAAACTTGTTACTCGGGAGGTTTTCGTAGTTGCTGATTACGAATCTGTTATTTGTTTTTCAAAATTCAAAATGGCGGATCCAATATGGCAGACATTTTTAAAAAAGGATTAAAATCACATGAAACTTGTTACTCGGGGGATTTTCGTGGTTGCTGACTACGAATCTGTTATTTGTTTTTCAAAATTCAAAATGGCGGATCCAATATGGCGGACGACATTTTTAAAAAAGGATTGAAATCACATGAAATTTGTTACTCAGGAGGTTTTCGTAGTTGCTGATTACGAATCCGTTGTTGGTTTTTAAAAATTCAAAATGGCGGATCCAATATGGCGGACGACATTTTTAAAAAACGATTGAAATCACATGAAACTTGTTACTCGAGGGGTTTTCGTGGTTGCTGATTACGAATCTGTTATTTGTTTTTTAAAATTCAAAATGGCAGATCCAATATGGCAAACGACATTTTTTATAAACAATTCACTTTATTTGAAATTTGTTACAAGGGGGGGTTTTATGGTTGCTAAATACTAATCAAATATTGGTTTTGTAAAATTCAAAAAGCCGTTTCATTGTAAACAAAAATTTTAAAAAAATTTTGAATGATTAATTCATTATATTAAACTATTGTCTTCAAAGAATGAAAAATAGTATACCACAAACCACACGTTTCCTTTAAGACTTGTTTTATTGTTACGATATAATCATTAACTTGTTTTGAATGACTTTATATATTAAAAATAATTTACCACAAACCAACAAGTATCCTGAATGTTTTCTATTAATGCAGTATAAAAGCTTCTGAATAGTTAAGGAACGTTCAGTTGTAAATTTGCTTAAAGATTAATTTAATAAATTTTTATAAATTGATATTTGAAAAAACGTAAAATGGGTTCCGTAAATATTAATAAACGTGAATTATGTGACACAATGATACAACACGGAAAACATATATCTACTGTAGAAAAGTACATAAAAGAAAAATTTTCGACACTTAATGAAGCAAACTTTACTTGTGTTGTAATGTGGATTAATAAAAATTTTATACATAAATTTAAGGAACGATGGAATAAAGCTGGAAGAAGAAAAGATATATTTTTGAGTAATAATGAAATGTGGCTGAATGGAGATATCTCTATACAATTAGATGCAAAAGAGCCTTCTACATCTTGAAAAATAAAACGGGGAAGACCATGCAAGGAATATGAAATATCTTCAGATAAAAGAAAACGCAGAAAGGCTATAAAATTATTTAGAGAATCTGGAATGGATCAAATTCATTACTCTTACATACAAGGTTTACGATCTATTGGCGAAATAAAACAAGCTGCTGTAATTGAAAAATTACGCTTGATATTACCAGAAACCTTAGATGATGTTTATATGCATTTAGAAGAAGAAAATATGCGTATAGATCCGTATTCCAACTATGAAGCTTTAGCAATATTGCTTGATTTAAATTTATCAAAACAAAAATATGAGTATCTTCGGAACTATATCATGAAAAAAAGGATAAGTCTGTTTCCTGACATATAAGCAAATGGTAAAAGCTAAAATTGAATGTTACCTTGAGAACATAGAAGTAACTGACATAAGTGCAAAGGTACAGTTGCAATCTCTTTTAAATCACACTGTTAGTAGGATATTAAAAATTAATTCCATTAATTTTAAGAGTGGACAGAATTTGGTTTTGTATAGCAAATGGGGTTTTGATGGTTCTTCTGGACAAAGCGAATATAAGCAAATACTATCAGGCGAAAGTGAACTCATATCTGATTCTAATTTATTGATCTCTTCGCTTGTGCCTCTTAAACTGGTCAATGAGGAAAATAGCAATATTATTTGGAAAAATCCATCACCTTCATCAACACGTTTTTGTCGCCCCATTTTAAAAGAGTTTGCAAATGAAACTCCTGAGAAAACAAAAAGCATTGTAAGTGACATTGAATTTCAAATTGCTGCTCTGACACCTTCATCGATAATTATAAATGAAAATATTCTTTTAGTAAAGCACAATTTATACTTTACAATGATAGATGGGAAAGTAGTGAAAATTTTAACAAATACACCTTCTTGTGCCACCTGTAATTTGTGTTTAGCAAAGCCATCTGAAATGAATAATCTTGAACGTGTAATTAATATGCCAGAAAGAGAGAAAACATTCAGATTTGGACTCTCTACTTTACATGCATGGATCCGATTTATGGAGTTGATTCTTCATATATCATATAACTCATCATTCCAAAAATGGTCAGCGACTACCACAGAAAATAAAAAAGAAAAGGAAGTTAAGAAAAAATATATTTAAACTCGTTTCCGTGAAGATTTCGGTTTAATATTAGACAAGCCTCGTCAAGGTAGTGGTAATAGCAATGATGGAAATACTGCAAGAAGATTCTTTTCTTACTTTACATGTGCCTCCGAAATAACTGGTGTGAATGAAGACTTAATTAAACGGTTTTATATTATACTTCAAACTATGTCTTGTGGGAGAAGAATTGATGCAAGAAAATTTGGTGAATACACACGCGATACAGCTCAAATTTTTGTAAGTAATTATAATTGGTACTACATGCCCTCTTCCGTTCACAAAGTTCTAATTCATGGCGAAAGTATAATAAAATATAATGCTATTTTGCCTCTTGGACAATTATCTGAAGAAGCACAAGAAGCCAGAAATAAAGATTATAAAAACTATAGATTACATTCTTCTAGAAAATGTTCTAGATCTGCAACTAACGAAGATGTTTTCAAGAAATTATTGTGTACATCAGATCCTTTTATATCTTACATTCGAATCCAACCTTCTCAAAAAAGTCGAGTTCTTGATGAGGCAGTTTTAAATTTACTAGAATTATAAACGTTTTATATGTATTAAACAAATATTGTAATTTTTCAACCATTTCTATTGTTTAACTTATATTTTTCAATATGTTAATTTAAAAAATTGTAAATGTTTACAGTCTACATAAACTTATTACATATCTTTCAAAGAAACTGATACTGTGTACTTTACAATTTTAATTAAATGACCTTTTAATAAACAAGTATTCCTAAGTTCTATTTTGTCACGCGACTATTATCTGGTATGTCTACAGAAAAGAATGTTGAAAGAATACATTTAATAACTGTTATTGCTAAAAAAAAGTTTTTTTTTAATTTTAATAATTAATGACAGTTACATCTTATTCGTTTCATTTAATTAGAGTTTCTTTTAGTAACTTCTATTAAAGCAATTACATTTTTTTGTTAAAAAATCGAAAAAATATGTTTATGCCTAGAATGATTACTACACCATTTACTAAATAAAAATTTATGTAAAACTAATTAATTATACCATGTGATTATTTATTTTTTTAAAATTAAAACATGTTTTATAAAATATTTAATTCATAAAACTTTATTATGCAAATTTAAAAAATTTGAAAAAAATCCTCTGATATATTAAAAACCCGCTTTTAACTTTTCAAAATCCAATAGCCAATTCGTAATCAACATCCACAAAAACCCCCTGAGTAACAAATTTCATGTGATTTCAATCCTTTTTTAAAAATGTCGTCCGCCATATTGGATCCGCCATTTTGAATTTTTTAAAACAAGCTTCAGATTCGTGATCAGCGACCTCAAAAACCTTTAAGTAGTCAGTTTCGTCGAAATCTAGTGCAGTCATTTCTCAAACTAATAATTTGTTTATATAATTTGTTTATAACAATATTATCATTTTTTATTACCATTCTAGTAAGTATAAACTTATTATTTATGTTTAATTACATCTCTGAATGTCAATTTTAAGTGAAATTCAACTTTAGGACACTAAATGTCTATCAAATAAGTTAGAAAATAATTTTCGTCTACATTGTTGTTAAATAAATAAATAAACAATTAGTTCAAATAAATTATAAGCAGACGTATTCTAAACTGCGGAAACTCAAGATTATTTTTTTAAAAAAATTAACAAAATCCGTTAAAAATTGTAAGAGCGCTAGATTTTTGTCCCTGAAAAGTGCTATTTGCCCCACTGTGCGTCGCACAGTGGGACTAAACTGCAATTTACTGTTCATGATAGTCTGGAGCCTTTATTTTTGAACCGATTTTATTGACCTTTGTTTTAAATGAAAGATTATTAAATTTGGAAGATATTTGTCGAGACCGAATTTTAAATTTCCATTTGTTTATATTTATTTTTTTATTTCAAAGTTTAAGAAAAGCATCTATTTTTAAGAAAAAGTTATCTCCAGCCTCTATAATCAAATGGCATGTGCTAAAAACTTCTTAGAAACACACCTAGAGTACTCTGTAAATTGTGAAAAATTTGTGCAGGTAAATATTCGAATGTTATAAACAATTCATATTAACAAATAATTAAGTTTACAACAAATTGTTAATGTGGACAAACGCTTTGATATATTTTGATGAAATTGTAAACTTAAGGGTTTTTGGGGTCGCTGATTACGAATCCAATGTTGGTTTTTTAAAATTTAAAATGGCGGATCCAATATGGCGGATGCTTTTTTTGAAAATCGATTCAATTTTGCTAAAAATTGTTACTCATGAGTCTTTGGGGTCGCTGATTACGAATCCGATGTTGGTTTATCAATATTTAAAATGGCGAATCCAATATGGCGGATGCTTTTTTCGATTCAATTCAGCTAAAAATCGTTATTCAGGGGTTTTTGAGGTCGCTGATTACGAATCTATAATTAGTTTTTCAAAATTTTTAATGAATGATATAATGTGTAAGGCGCTTTACTGAAAAATTGATAAGATGTACTTGAAGCTTGTTACTTGGAGAGGTAATCTGAGTTTTTTAAATATAATTAATATTTTTAGTAGATATATTAAAATCTTTTACATTATTAATTCACAAATGTTATAAGCGCTCATAATGAAAAACGAATCGTTCTCACTTATAGGTGAAAAAGCTTCAAACCATCTCGCGGCAAAGATGAAAAGCTCATACTTTTATGCGAAATTTAAATTACTAATAAGACTAACAAGCTGAGCTAAAAATCCGTACACTATGCAGAATTATCGTAAAAAATTGAAAAATACGATGTTGTTAAAAAATTGTTTAAAGTAATAATATTTTTTAAATTTGCTAAAAAAATTATTATATATTGTTGGGTTTAAACATACTTTAAAGTGTACAAATTAATCACAATTTGTAAAAAATTATTACTTTTTTGAATTATTCAGTATCAAAATAAGTATAAATGAATAAAATTGTCAAAACAAGACAATAAAAATCTTCAGTAAATTTTATAACCTTTATTAAAAAACGTATATAAAATCAATTTAAAAACAAACGTATAAAACATAATTTAAATTTTATTTTTATCATATTATCAACGCCATTTTGTGTTCTTAAAAATTTTACGTCATATTTGTAATCAGCGACCCCAAAAACCCCCCGAGTAACGATTTTTACATAAATTAAATGGATTTAAAAAAAGCATCCGCCATATTGAATCCGCCATTTTGAATATTAAAAAACCAACATCGGATTCGTAATCAGCGACCCAAAAGACCCCCAAGTAACGATTTTTAGTAAAATTGAATTGATTTTCAAAAAAGCATCCGCCATATTGGATCCGCCATTTTGAATTTTAAGAAACCAATATTGTACTTTTTCTTAAAAATAGATGCTTTTCTTAAACTTTGAAATAAAAAAATAAATATAAACAAATGGAAATTTAAAATTCGCTCTCGACAAATATCTTCCAAATTTAATAATCTTTTATTTAACCCATTAACGCTTAAATGTCCAAAACTTTTAAATGAATTTTAAGGTAAGAATTTTTATCCTAAATAATTAGACTTTTAAAAACCCTTTGGTAGGGGAAGGTATTGAGGTCCGCTCTTTTAGAATCCGGGGTCAAAAAAGCATTTGGAAAGTTAATCTGTGTAATAAACAAATTATATTGTCAAACAATAATTTAGTTTAAAGGAATGTTACACAGGAAAAATCTCGAAACCTTCAAACTTGTTTGGTAGTGGATCCCCTCCTTCCTACTTATTGTTCAAGCAGTGAGGTGAGAATCTCTACTTTTCACTAGTGGAATTTTAGGAGATTAGAATGAGGTGTTAAATGAAGTTAAGATAATTATAAACAATTACAATTTATTATTTGTTCCTCTAAAACCCTAATACATATTTATTTATCCCTTTTTTATTCTGTTTTATATCTTTAATTTATAACTATAATATATTCTTGTTAATGTGTGTGTAATTCTAACACAATCTTTATTCTCCTCAAATGTATAATATTTGTGTGTGTGAAGTATTATTTAAGTGTATGTATACAATTGACTCACCTATTCGTTATTTGATATTATTCCTTTAAACTTCTTATAATCCTTTTTTTATAATATTTATTTTAGTTCAACTTCTTATAGCACAATTTCTCATTTAGAACTTTTATTATTTTTCACTTTTTATACTTAATTATTAATTATCAGTAATACGTATGATAACTTCTTTATATTTAAAATAATGGCCAAACTGACCCACAACTTACTATCGCGAAGACTCACGGGCAAATGCCAAAATTTCCCTGTGTTCATCGATTTTATTAATCGACATTACAGTGTTGAAATTATTCTTTAGTTTATTGCACCTGCTCGTTGCCAGGCGCTTTTCTGCAAGTTTGCAGTTTTGGACAGTGGTGTGATCTTGGTTCATTAACCTGGACACATCACTTCTTAGATTTCACAATGCATTAGTATTTGAAGTATCATTCTTTTAAATTAAGTTCATTCACTTTTCAAAGCAAATTTATAAATGTGTGAAATGTAATAAACGGCTATAAATGAGAATTATATTTTATGTATTTAACTTTTATTTTAATTCTTGTAACCAATATTATAACGAATAGATGAATTATGTTTGTTTTATTATTATTTTTAATATAGGTATTTGTATTTTGTTCATACTTTCTTATAAACATTATAATTGTATTTTGATATCACGAAGGGATAAATTGTGACGAAGTCGGTTCGTCACAATCTGTATTAAGTAGGGGAGAGTGGTCCTAAGTTGGCCGTAGGCCTAAGTTGGACACCTTGCGTTCTCAGGCAGAGATGGTATACTGGACGAATTTATAATTTTGTGGTGTGATATATCAATAAACCATGATATAAATTATGGACCTAATTATAATCTAAGATTCTTCTACGCATTATGAGAACAATAATATTGTTTACAAAAAAATTTAATTTTTCTTATTTTTTCGAGATCAGCTACAAGAGATAAATAATTAAAAATTTATAAATCAGTGTGAGCTTTAGATCCTTTTATTTAATGTTGTAATAAGAGGTTCTGTTGATTTTTTAATTAAATTTTTTTTATTAGCGTAATAATTTAAAACTTGTATAAATCTACAGATTTAAAAAAAACCGAGTTGAGCCCTTTTCGAAATTCACGATTGAATTATTTAAAAAAGTTTTTTTTGAGAAATTGGATATTGGTTCACAAACATTTAATCTTACAGATTCAACATAAGTACATTTATTCATACATAAATACATATTTACAAATTTTGTAATGGTTCATCGATGTCTCATAGTTAAATAACCAGGACAATTCTACAACTGACTTATGAAGTTGTATCGCGTATCATTCATCTCTAATAAACTTATGTTGAATCTGTAAAGTTAATTGTTTGGAAAAAGATATCGTATTTAAAAAAAACTTTTTTAAATAATTGATTTTTCATTTTGTAGATAAAGTTTTCTATCCTGTTTTCTATTTTCATGCTAATACTAATTTTACATTTAAAATTTATAAAACAGCATAAAATATTGTTTCTCCGTAATTGTTTTTCCTCTTTTACAACTGGCAAGTAAGTAGAACCTTCATCTGCATTTATAAACTTGAAATATTCATAAACAAAAGATATTTGCTTACATTTTTTGCGTTTAAACCTGAAAAATTGGTTTTTTTAAATAATGTTTTTGGATGGTTACGGAAATTCGTTTTATTTTAATATAGGAGCTGGGGCAATTTTGCAGTTTGAAAATTTGGAAAATATAAGCCTAGTCCTACAAGTTTTCGTTGACCGAAGTTGGATCCATTTTTGTATAACTTTACGGCGCTTGAGGAGGGGTGTGAACAGTAAATTGCAGTTTGGTCCCACTGTGGCGTCGGGTCGTCAAGGTTGGGGGGCGTGATTTCGATTTCACATGCGAGCGGATATTTTTAATTGTAAGTGTTATATAAAATAATAAAATTACTATATTTAATCTGTAAAAGTGTTATAAATTAAAATTGTAAACATGTTTGTAAATAATGTTAACACTTGGGCGGGCAAGCAAGGTTTACTGGATCCCGCGAGTATGTATTTTTTAAATTTCTCCGAATCCGTATGAAAGAATGAGTTTATCCTAGAAATTCTGTTAAATATAGTTAAAGTAGCAATGGCTACTTCAGTGTCAACTTGCTCTTTCTGGATTTCAGTCAGAAGGGAATACAGATCTGGATAATGCTTAGCGACAACAATGGCGAACCGATTGTGCCAGCCTTCACTGACGTTATTCGTTCTGCTGGTTCCTTCAAGAGCAGATACATATTGATTCCACATGGGAATAGGATATCGAGGCGACACAGCTCTTCTTCGTCCTCGAGCTGGCCGTCCAATGACGTAATTTTCTTCAAAATATTTTAATATGGGACGAAGCTCGTCTACCGAATTATTTACAAGCAACTGAAAAGCATCCTTCACGTCATCCGGAGGTATAAATGCTAAAGAAAACATCATATGTGACTGTATTTTAAGTTCTCGATTGTCTGGGTTATTGTATGATTTCTGTAAACCTAACGCTTGTATTCGACGATAAATTGCTTGGCCTAGGTGAAACAAACAACACAAAATTTCGGCTTCGGGATAAACTTCTGTACAAGAATTATGTATAGCTATTTCAAAGTCAGACGTGAATTTATGTGGTCGACAATTCTGTATGCGGTAATGATCAGCCATGGACCGAACAGCATTCAGTACTGCAGTGTATTGAACCGATTCCTTCGTAGACATTAGGGCGTAAACTAATGGTAAAGCAATTTTGTTGAACTGAGTGTTTTCATCAGCACCAATCACATTCTGCTTCACTATTCCCAGAATAGTGAAAATTTGGGTAAAAATATTTGGTGCCACTTTGAATGTTCCATCCAAAAACCATATTGAACTTCTGGACAAGAGCTCTAAATTTCTTCGAGTACTGAAGACAAGAATTCTTCCTTCAATGGTAAGATCAACGAGTGAATCGTAAATAAGGAAAGTTTCTCCAACCAAAGAATTTTTAAATCGTACTGGAATATCCAACAAATCTGATAACGATCGAGGATTCGGCGGTAAATTTTTTTGCCTTTGTCGTCTCATAGCTTTCTTTAAATTTTCACGTTCAGGAAGGTGGCTAAGAACTCTTGGATCCAAAAGCGGTAATTCAGTGCGTAAGATTTGTGCCGGAGGTTGTTCCGGATTTTCATCTGCTCTTCTTTTCAATCTAAGATATAGAAATAGAAATAATATAAATATAATAATATCATAATATCATAATAAATAGATAGAAAGATAGAATAGAAATAATATAAATATAATAATATCATAATAAATAGACATTAATTCTTAATAAAATAAAATTAATTTTTTCGTAAATAATAAAGTGGATTAGAAAATAAAGTAATGTATCATTTAATCTAACCTCATTTTCGCAATTTCTGCCTGACATAATTCTCTATTTGGTGGATGAGGATGTTCTCTATTCTTAAGAATTACGACTTCTTCTCCTGGCTCAGTATCTGCGGTTATCGCGCGAGATGTGCACTCCTTTCCACGAAGTTTGATGCAATCCTAGTAACATTTTCCTTTTTCACGTTTGGACCGTTGATATAAATATCCATTTATTATTAATTTTGTTCCTAAATTCACTGGTGCTGCTTCCATAATTATTCACAAAAATTCACAAATATTCACAAAAAATTTAGACTACATGAGAACAAAGTTTAAACGTAAAGCAATGTTATTCTAAAAACATTTACATTTGTTACTATGACAACGCTATTCATCTTTTTTTGATTAGTAATTTAGAAATATCATAGTATATTTTAAAGGGTTACACCACTGTAGACATTAAAATTTTTTTTTTATTTTTTTATTAGCTTAAAAAATTTTTTGAACCTTCTAGAATAAGGAAAAAAAGGATTTATACATGTCTGAAATCGATTTCATTGAAATTTCAAGCTTTTTTACCGGAGAAGAATTTTAACTTACATGAAACATGCATTACAAAAATGGCTCCAGTGCGGACATTTTGGAATATTTATTAATTAAAATTTGTAATTTTTAAGTTAAACATATAAGTTAATAACTACTTAAAATATTGTTACTGTATTTACTTTCCTTACACTAAAAAAAAATTATTGAACAAATGCTTCTTACAGCTCGCTGTAGTAGTGTTGCTCTTTTAACGCGTTTTTCTCAAAACACAGTTTTTGAAATCTGCAAGCAGTATAACTCAAACAATTTGCAATATTTTCAATCGGGTTTTTTATTACATTTCTAAAATTAAATTTTGAACAGAAATACGTAAGGGTTTTTTGATAAGTTAATTTACACAATTGTTGTAAACAATTAAGTGTCGTTTTTTTGGTCAACAAATTAGTTTTTCTTCAAATGCTTGCCAATTACACAAAAATCAATATTTTTAAAATCCCCTACGTATTTCTGTAGCTATTCTCAAATAGATTAAGAAAAAAAATTTATTTGTTTCTAGACTGAAATTTACATTACTTATACTGCTTGCCGTAGAGCTCCTGGGAAAAAATATGCATTACTAAAATGATTCCTGTGCCGCTATTTTGGAATATTTATTAATAAAAATTTGTAATTTTTTACTTGAATATACAGTCAATTACTTCCTAAAACATTATAACTATATGTCATTTCCTTCCATTCAAAAAAAATTCCTGAAAAAAAGTTGTTTTTGAGTCATTTACAGTGGTGTAACCCCTTAAGCCAATAAAAAAACATTGTTTTAAAAAAAATGCATTTGAAATTAAAATTTTCTATTTTTACAATTTAGAATTTCTCCAGAAAACATAATTTTAAAGACATTTCCAAGTTGTTTTCATGCAAAGACTTAATAGATTATTAATCTAGAGATGTTACAGTATATTTTAAGCCAATAAAGAAAAAATCGACAAACAAAAAATGCCCAATAGGTATAACCCCGTAAGCGTTTTTAAAGCGGAGTCCAATGGACCCCGTTTGTCCGCTTACGTACTTTTTTTAGCTTGCCCGTCCAAGGGTTAAAGGTCTGTTCACTAAAAAAAAATTTTGGCACCCGACCCGTATACCAGGAATTGACTAGTTTGCCTGGTTACGAGAGGCATCCACTAGGGAAACCTAGTTAAAAGACTAACAAGACTATCAAGTCTTCTAAATGAAGGGCAAAACTCTTTTCTTCATTTGTAAAAGTTGATTGAATATCGTACTCCGGACCATCAAAACTTTTTTCCAACAGACGTATAACATTACTAGGATTCAATAACATTTCAAAACAAATTAAATAAAAAACAATTATAAAAAAGTACAAAGTAAAAGACTTACCTTTATTTTAATAAAAAAGTCCAAGCTCTCTCCGACTTAACAGGAAATGTTTAAATAACACTTATCTAAAAAACAAATGCTTTTACAAAAAAAACTTTTATTCGTTTGTTTTTAACACAATTATAACAATTATCTTTATTTTATTAAAAAAGTTTAGGCTCTCTCCGGCTTAACAGGAAATTTTTATATGACTCATACTTCTCCAAAAAAACAAATGAATGAAATGAAAAACAGCTTGATTTGCCAGTTCATCTCTTTACTGCTTCTGCAAGGTGGATTCATAATTTTAAAATTAAGCACGGAATTGTTTCACATAAAATTAATAAATTTGTGACGGAAAAACAAATTCAGAAGAAAGATGAATTGATCCACAAAGCTAACAATTACGTTGCAAAAGTTAAATCTGAAATGCTATCTGTAGGACAGGACAATATTTACAATTCTGATCAATCAGGGTTTAATTTAGAGACTCACACAGGTCGCACCTTATCATATAACCCTTAAACCGCACCCTGGGTGTGCGACACCCATATCCTAGCTTTTTACTCTAATATCTCGTTTAAAGTCGTAAAAATTGAACATATGTCGCTATTGGACGACACATTTTGTACTTAACTTTATGTTCCGTGAGGGACATTGGTCTCCCAAGTGTCTTTGTGTATTTGGTAACTTTATAGAATTAACAGCGAAAAATTTCTGGGTGGCTGATACCCAGTCTTCGGTTTAAGGTGATTTCAGTAGTTTTAAAAAACATTTTTTTTAATATTAAGATTAAATAAATCATTATGAAACTTATTTTCCTTCAAAATAAATGTACTGAGCTACATAAGATAATTTTTCTGAACCATAATATCCTTTCCCAGCTTAGAGAACACACTTTAAAGTCCCCGGGTGTCGCACACCCAGTGTGCGGTTTAAGGATGGATTCGGCAGTGTGCGGTTTAAGGGTTAAAGATACTTTAAAAGTAGAATGCCTTGCACAGGCTTTAAATTCGCTAACTCATAGCTACACTATACAACCCATTATTTCAGCAAGTGGAGAGTTAAAATCTCCATTAATGATTGTCTTACAGGAGCCAAATGGAAAGTTTGGATCAATTGTTCAGAAAACCATGTATATAGCAAGCAATATTCTTCTTTTAGACTCATGAACAGAAAAAAAGGACATAAAATTCAATGACATCGACAAAGGTACTAAAATAGTAAAGATTTTAACGATTCCCGAGGGAGCAACTGGACTAGTACAACCTCTTGATGTTTATACATTTAGACCATGGAAAAATTTCCTTAAACAATTTTCTGACCTCATAACTTTAAACAATTATGACGTTAATCTTCACTTAAGGAATAATATCTTGAAAATTCAGTCCTTGATTCATAACCAATTTTCCTCACCAAGATTTGTTATTTTTTTTCAAATACGCATTGTGGAAGAGTGGTTATATTGATGACAAACCAGCTAAATGTCAAACTCCAGTTGAGTTTTGTCTAAAGAGTTGTGAATACAAATGCGATTATTGCGAAAATATTGCAATAATTAAATGTGCGTGGTGCATTAAATCATTGTGCATAAAACACTTTTTCGCAGTGTCTACCAACAACTCTCCTCATTATTACGAACAATTTGTTGCATAATAATAATAATTTGAATGATATGATATAATTCACATATACTACAGAAAAAGATTTAAAAAAACAAAAAAAAATTTAAAACTACTTAAAGATTAAAAAAATTAAAAAATACTTAAAACTAAAAAAAAAATTGTAAAAAAGAAGGGAATAGATGCTCGCAACCTCCACGTTGGTTATTCCTGGGTTTGGCAAAGAGCGACTATATAAGAATTATTTTAAACTTATTCGTAAAATTATAATCACAATTCAATATTATTGAAAATTGACTTTATATTTGTCATCAATGACATAAAAAATCATCAAGTTCTCAATATTAAATAAAACCGATTGATTTTAAAAAATTCGTCTACAATATTGTATCTGCCATTTTGAATTTTGAAAAACTAACTGCAGATTCGTAATTTAGCGACCCCAAAAACCCCCGAGTTACGAGTTACAAGTGAATCTATTGAAATTTTCAAAATGTCGTCCGCCATATTGGTTCTGTCATTTTGAATTTTTAAAAACTAACTTCAGATTCATAATCAGCGACCACAAAAACCCTTTTATACAAATTTTTACTATAATTGGCTGATTTGTTTCATTAATAATTTAATATGTCTATAAGGGATATAAATATTTCAAAAAGTAGTTTCAACCCTTCAATATCATATTGGTCCGATATAAAAAAAACACGTGTCAAGTATTTTTCGACATAGTTTATGTATACCAAGTTTTAAAAAAATCGGTGAGTTTCACTTGGGTAGTGTTACTTGTAAGGTCAAACATAGTCAAAGTGACTAGAAAATTAGTTAATGTGGCTAAGAAAAATAGTCAAATTGACTAGGATTGGATTGTTAATCGAATTTCTATTATCCAATAATAAACAAAAAGTAAAGATTAAATAAAAAAAAATAATTATTGTTTAGAACACATTCATAACACAGCCACACAAAAAAATAAAGTGTCTTGATCTGGGATCGAGACATATATGTATTCCGATGTATTTCAATGCGCTGAATCCGAATCCGCTATCAGAATTTGGCCAATGGGTCCTGGTTTCGCCCTAACCTCAAAAAATACCCTAAAATCGTTAAAATGGTCACTTTTGAATCATAAAAATTGAATCTAACCGCATATTGATAATTTTCTAAGATCCCTTAATTTAAATAAAATTATATATTATTATTATTATTATTATTATTATTATTTTGCTTTGTAGTCGGAAGTGGAAAATCTGTGAATTCAGATACCTGAGTAATGAATTTCAGGTTATGTGGGGATGACCGCTCTTCTTCTGATCGACCCACTAAAAACCACTCCTGTCTTATTTGGGACTCTAAATCCACCTGCGGAACTACCGTCAGGCCTTAAACTTCGCAAGTGGGGTCCCCTTACCGTGCTCCTTAACTTGCCATTTACCCACTCAAGCCATGTGGGAGCGTGGGTGGGAGGAAAACTAAATGATTTCCTCCCCTCCACGCCCACACACAGCTGAGCACTGGATTCCTCCGGTCAACCTCGTCTGCCGTTTCTATCTTTTTCCTTCATTACTTTAATAATAAAGGATTCAATATGCCTCCACGAGTCCACGTTCTGAACCATGGTAGACACCATGTTGTCGACGTTGATTTCAAAGCCAACTGCCGTAAACATGGCCATTCTATCATGGTCCCAGTGCCCGCAGTGACAGAGAGTATGCTCCGCGTCATCTACTGCAGCGTCACAGTAGGCGCATTTTGCTACTCTTGTAATTTTAAACCTATGAAGGTACTGTCGGAAACATCCGTGACCTGACAACACTTGTGTCAGGTAGTAGCTAACTTCACCGTGTTTTCTTCCTAGCCAAGTGGCGAGGTCGGGGATCAGGCGATATGTCCACCTTCCTTTAAGATCCCCATCCCATCTCTCTTGCCATTGTTCAAGGAGTCTACATCTCGCCTCTTTGCGGATAGCCGCTTTGGCGAGATTTCTACTCTGCTCTTGCGAGGTAACTAGATCTTTGTTACGCTAAAAGACTTCCTGTCTTTCCCTCGCCAGTAAGTCCACTGGCGGGAGACTCGCAAGAACTAGAGCAGCGCTCGTTGAAACTGTTCTGTAGGCTGAAACCACTCTCCGTGCACAACCACCCTGTGCGGACAGTAGCTCGTAAGAGATGCCGCGGTTCTTTAGGGACTCAGCCCATGCAGGGGCAGCATAGAGCTGTTTTGCTTGAACCACGGTCGCCACCAATCGGCGTTTCTTTTCCCTGGGGCCACCGACATTGGGCATCATCCTAGAAAGGTTTCCCATGCAGTCGGCGGCATTCAGTGACGTGATCTTAGAATGTTGGTCGAATTTTAATTTTCGATCCAACGTCACTCCCAGGTACTTTAAACTGTTTCCCCAGGAGACTTCAGTCTGTCCTATCCGAATCTTCGGGACCTCAAAGGATCTTTTACCTGTGACAAGCAAAGCTTCTGTCTTCTCTGTAGCCATTTGTAGGCCGTTGAGATCTAACCAGAGCTTTGCTCGTCTTAAGCTTTCGTTGACCCTTATTTCTAGAATCCGAGAAGTCCGCGCGCCACACACTATAATGACGTCATCCGCAAAGCCAACCATTATCATATCTTCAGGTAACTCAATTCTAAGGAAGTCATCGTACATGACGTTCCATATGAATGGACCTACCTTTGATCCTTGGGGAGCTCCGCATGTCATTTCATGTTTGAGATGGCATGCATCGCTCTTGTATTCAACCCATCTGTCGCTGAGATAGTTGTCTATCATTCGCAACAGATAGGTTGGTACCCCTTTACGACGCATCGCCTTGATGCAATTTTCCCACTTTGCGGAGTTAAATGCATTACGTATGTCGATGGAAATAAGCGCGCAGAATCCCTTCTTCTTGTCCTCTTTGACTTTCCTCGCATGGTTTACAACAGTGAGTATTGCGTCAACTGTTGACCGGCCTTTACGAAAGCCAAATTGATTCTCCGATAGGCTATTTTCACCTATCAGGATTTCCTGAAGTCTCTGCAGAACCATTCCCTCTAGAAATTTGCCCATCGTATCCAATAAACAAATTGGTCTGAACGATGTGACCTTATCCAGAGGTTTATCGCCTTTCCTGAGAAGGACCAACTTCTGCGTTTTCCAGTCACCGAAGAACTCTCCGTCTGTCAAGCACGTATTAAAGACGTCAAGAAGCAACTCAGGATCCACTGCGACAATCTCTTTTAAGATTTCGCTCGGTATCCCATCATTGCCCGGCGCTTTGCCGTTTCTTAACGTCTTTGCCACAATTTTTAATTCCTCAATCGTGAAGAGCTCCTCGTCTCGTACTACGCAGTGAGTGTAGTCCTCTCTGGGGCTAGGTTCCGCATAGGGAAACAGTGCCTTTATGATTTTCAGGACCCAAATCGGATCATCCAAACCAGGGGTTTTATGCCTTGTCACTAATTTCTTAACGACAATCTTAAAAGCCAAACCCCACGGATCCTTCTCGGAATCTCCGATTAGGTCGAAGTTTTCCCTCAGAGACTAAAAACTCTATGTACTGGTGGTCACTCAATGTTTCCTCATCTAGTACCCTCAATTCTCTTATTCTGCGGGCTAGGCGGGGAGATGCGATTGTTAAATCAAGGATAGATCCTGATTCTCCCCTCCTGAACGTGAACTCGTGGCCCCGGTTTAACACATTTCAGAAGCCAGCTTCTTTGGCTGTCGGTCTTCTGGTGATGTTGATGCTCCTCTCTTTGTGCTCGTAGAAGAGGGAGTTTTACAAACTTCAGTTTGTTTCGGTGTGCTCAAAGGCGTTTTCGAGCGTGCCATTTGCGTCACACCTACATTTTTGGTCATTGGTCTTTCCATTGACTTCTGAAGCCTATCCGCTGAGGATCGGAGGGCAAGACCCGCACTCCTAACACCAGAGAAGATTTCCTTTGCCTCTGACATGAATTCCCTTACCTCAGTCGGTGTATTCTCTCTGAAGCAATTCTCCATTGCCAAGAGGGTCTTTTCCAGGGCTACGTTCTAGAGTCTCTATTCCGCCATGATGCCAAGCATTATTTTCCAAACATCGGCCCACGGCGGGGCCGGAGGAAAACCTTGTCTTTTGGTACTCATCTTCTTGTGTTGCTTCTCTTTACCAAGTGTCACTGAATCATTGTCAGACACGATATCAAGAGATTCCGTTTCTCCAGTTTCCATTTCCTCGTTTTCAACATTTTTCATAATTTCATTCTCCATGTAATAGTTTAACCAGCGCATCGTCTGTGGAGGGGCGGGTCGGTATAGTTGGGAACGGGTGTACCCTCGGACGTATCCTACCCCAGTTCCGTGAGGCCCAACCACCGCTTAGCCGGTCCCGGAATACACGGACGGACCGGACTCGCCCAGAGCAATATTATTATTATTATTATTATAATTATTATTATTATTATTATTATTATTATTATTATTATTATTATTTTTTTTTTTTTTTTTTGCTTAGAGACTTTTGGGAAATCTGCCTACAGATACCTTGGATTCCGCACTCCAAGGTTATGTGGGGTTGGTGTGATAAAACAAAAGGAAATAAAAAAAAAATAAATATATAAAATAGTAAATTTAATAAACTGGTGACCTACTGCCAGCCCGACCCACTAAAACCCGTAACCCTTCTTCTGGAGCCTTTTACCCTCCCTCGGAACTGTCGTAAGACTTTAGCCTTCGAGGGTGGCGCTCCAGCTCTGTCGCTAATGCGACTTTCTGCTTTTCTCTGCGGTCATCCTGCGTTAATAGTTAAAAATTTAAAACTATTTCAATATAAAGCGGAATTAACAGCACAACAATAATTAAAAATAACAAATGTGAAATTAAGTGTAAAAAGTCAGAAGATAAAATTATAAACGGATATATAAAAAAAAAATAAACGTGTATAAAAAATTGAAAACATAAAACTGTACAAAGATAAATAAAAAACACAAACAATTAAAAAATGTATAAGGACAAATAAATCACAAAATAAATTAATAAAAAACAAACGAACAAAATTAAAAGCTGTTTAAATTACGCTTTTTGGCGGCCGTCGAGATCCTTTCTCGACATAACCGAGATTATAAAGTTCTCGACTTGCTGCCAATTCTCCTCTGACTGGGTCATCAGCGATACCATGTTCTCCGGTGTAACTTGACTGTTTACACCTTCGAACATGGCCTGCCTCTCCAAGTCCCATTTCTTGCATGAGAAGAGGGTGTGCTCCGCGTTGTCCTCAGGGAACTGGCAATATGCACACACCTCGTTCTCGCGTAATTTAAAGCGACACAGGTACGAGTTAAAACACCCGTGACCTGTAAACGCCTGAGTCAAGTAATAGGAAACCTGACCGTGTTTCCTATTTACCAGGTGGCGAGTGCCGGGATAAGGCGATAAGTCCATCGACCTTTCTCCTCACCATCCCATCTTTCTTGCCATTTTTCTATGAGCCTGTGCCTCGCTTCTTTGCGGATCAGGCCCCTGCTTGGTCTTAATTCCTCATCCAAGGAACTTCTTTCTTTAGAAAAGAGAAACATTTCTTCCCTTTCCCTCGCCAAAAGATCTGCTGGCGGGACACTTGCAAGGACCTGCACAGCACTCGTAGATACCGTCTTATATGCAGAGATGATACGCGTTGTTATCGATCTCTGCGCCAACAGTATCTTTTCACAGATGGTAACACATCTTTTGCTACTCAGGGATGGGGCCCATGCTGGTGCTGCGTAGAGCATTTTAGCATGGGCGACACTCGCCACCAGTCTTCTTTTTTGTTCACGGGGTCCGCCAACATTTGGCATTAACTGTGAAAGATTAGCCGCACACGCGATCGCCTTATTTAAAGCCGTAGCCATGTGGTGGTGGAAGTTTAACCTTCCATCCAACTCCACTCCAAGGTATTTAATTTGTTTACTCCACTTGACCTCGAATCCGTCTATCACGATTCGTGGGAGCTCATAACCACGTCTGTCTGTGATCAGCAGTGCCTCGGTCTTTTCCAGGGCCATTTCAAGACCTCTGGTATCCAGCCAGCTTTTTGCTAGTCGCAGACATTCGTTCACCAATGTCCCAAGAGCCTCCTCACTTTCGACAGTGCACACGAACAACGCGTCGTCCGCAAAGCCGATGATCACCGCACCTTCGGGTAGATCCATTTGCAGAAAATCATCGTAAGATACATTCCATACAAATGGACCCACCCTCGAGCCTTGAGGAGCCCCACGCTGCATCTCTTTCCTGAGAGTGCAGGTGTCTCCCTCATATATAACCCACCTGTCGCTAAGATAATTATCCATTATCCGCAACAAGTTATCCTGCAAAAGTTATCCATTATCCTGCAAAACCATATCCTCTAGAAGTTTACCCATCGTATCTAGCAGGCATAAAGGCCTGTACGATGAAACCTTATCTAGAGGTTTTTCACCTTTTCTTAGGAGGACTAACCTCTGTCGCTTCCAGTCGCGGAAGAACTCTCCTCTCTCAAGGCAAAGATTGAAGCATCGAAGCAGAATCTGGGGTGAAGTGTCGATTATCAACTTTAGGATCTCGTTACTTATCCCATCGATTCCAGGCGCCTTGCCTGTTTTCAATCTTTTGCCTGCTTTGTGCAATTCGCTAAGTGTTAAGAGTTCTTCCTCTCCGACTTTGCAAGAACTCCAGTCCCGTCTAAGGTATGGTTCTGCAGGAGGAAACAAAGAACTTATTATCTTTCTGACCCAATCGGGATTGTCCAGGCCGGGGGTCTTTTGCCTCGTCACTAATTTCTTAGTTACGATTTTAAAAGCCAGACCCCATGGGTCCTTATCGACTTCCTCGATTAGGTCCTTCCAGCTACGGCGTCGCGACTTCGTAGATGAATGGTTCCATGTAGTCGCTGGCGCAACTCTCCCGTGCCGCTCTTGTTCTGGCCTTATTTTCTTCTTGTCCTTGACAAAGTCTTCTTTGCTTCCTTGAGGGCAGTTCTGAAGACCTTGCAACTCCCTGATCCGGCTACATGTTGGATGTTCTCCTTTTCGCCGAACTTCGCCTTGCATAAAAAGCAGCATGGGCTCTTATTACAGTCTGCTGCCTTATGACCGGCTTCTGCGCACTTAAAGCACGCAGCCGACCTATCTACTGCATTGCAGTCTCGACCTATATGACCATAGTCGAGACACCTATGGCACCTTTTGACCATCACTCTACTTCTGATCCTGCAGGACACGAATCCAATCTTTACGTGACCCACCTTCTCCAGCTTATCAGCATCTTCCTGGCTGGTGACCACAACAGCGAGTTTCACTCCTCGCTTATTTGGCCCAAGGACCGTCACCTTTCTGCTTCGAGCTGGAACTGTGGAAACTTTCTCCAGGGCATCCTCAACATCTTCCTTCTCAGTTAGGGCATCCATGTCGCGGATTTCCAGCGTAGTTCGTCGATCCGCCATCTGCACCTTACCCAAATCGCCGATTACCTTTGTCACCTCCTCGGTGAACAGCTTCTTGTTTGAAGACCCTCCAATTTTAATGAGAAGGTCTCCCTTTTTAGTGGGTAAAGCTCCCACAACCCTTGTCTGGCTGGCCTCCAGGTCAGCCTCCCTTCGAACCTTCGCCAGCACTTCAGCGAAAGTTTTACCTTCGGCCACTTTAACGATCACTGTGGCTCTTCCCTTCTTGACCTGGTCTGGCTTTGGAACCGTTTTGTTCCCCTTGCCTCCAGTCTTTTTTGGTTTCTCCTCCTTTTTCCTTTTTGGATCCTTCGCAGGCTCAGGATCACTTCTCTTCCGCTTCTGAGCATCCAAGACGACGTTTCTCAACACGATCGCGTTACAGCGATCTCGTCTAGCTCTGCGATCTTGTCTAGCTTCTTCAGACCAGGTCAAACCCTGGTAGAAACTCTCGTCCTTTTTCGCAGCTCCTGCGTGCTTCTCCTTTACTTCCTTTATGAGCGATGTTAAGCTTTTGAGTCTATCCTTGATTGTCCTATTGACATTCTTCTGGACTTCACAGGACTTCAGCATCTTGCTGACCTCCTCCTCCATTTCTAGAATGCTCGCTGCCTCTTCCTCCCGCAGCTTAACGCATTCATCTCGATCTTGGTTGCAGCTTGCAATGTCCTTTGCCGAGGCATTACTGAAGACAGAAATGCAGCTGCCTTAACTAGTCACGCTGCTCGTACTCCCTCGTCTCTCCGACCTGTCCACGATGATCTGTGGCACTACCAACGCGTTGTTGCCCTCCTGCATCCTTGGGCCACTGGCCACCGCCCTCACGCTCGAAAGCGCTTGACGATCGGAACCAGTGAGGGATTTAGCCGTAGCATTACCCCGCAGGTACTCTTCCTCGTTTTTACAATCGCTCATGATGGATGTTTCTTGTTTGCTGGTTTTGGTCCGCGTCGAGTATTTGATTTCCTCGATACCACATATTTCTAGGAAGCTAACCTATCCGCCACCTGGCACGCGTCCGATAGAGGACCAGCAACCCCGCGCAGAAGAACAGGTTCCCAGTTCCGTGAGGCCCAACCACCGCTTAGCCGGTCCCGGAATACACGGACGGACCGGACTCGCCCGGAGCAATATTATTATTATTATTATTATTATTATTATTATTATTATTATTATTATTATTATTATTATTATTATTATTATTATTATTATTATTATTATTATTATTATTATTATTATTATTATTATTATTATTATTATTATTTATTTTTTTTTTTGCTTAGGGACTTTTGGGAAATCTGCCTACAGATACCTTGGATTCCGCACTCCAAGGTTATGTGGGGTCGGTACAATGAAACAAAAGGAAATATTAAAAAAAAAGATAAATACATAAATGTTATAATAAATTTAATAAACTGGCGACCTACTACCAGCCCGACCCACTAAAACCCGTAACCCTTCTTCTGGAGCCCTTTACCCTCCCTCGGAACTGTCGCAAGACTTTAGCCTTCGAGGGTGGCGCTTCAACTCTGTCGCTAATGCGACCTTCTCCCTTTCTCTGCGGTCCTCCTGCGTCCGTAGTTAAAAAAATGATTAAAACTATTACAAAGTCCAAGCGGAATTCACAGCACAAAAATAATAAAAAAAAACAAATATTTTAAGAAGTGTAAAAAGTTAAAAGATAAAATTGTAAACGGATATAAAAAAGAAAAGAAAAAAAAGTAAACACGTATATAATGTTGAAAAGATAAAACTGTTTAAAGACGAATAAAAAACACAAAACAAATTAAACAAAAAAATGTATAAGGACAAATAAATCACAAAATAAATTAATAAAAAACAAACAAACAAATTAAAAGCTGTTTAAATCACGCTTTTTGGCTCCTTTTAATACTTCTTATTTGCTTTTAGTTCTTGTGAGAGTCTTCTTCGCCTCCTCAAGGGCCGTCCTGAAGACTCCGCATCCTCCGCTGCCTGCAATATGGGTGGTTGACACCTTATTGCCAATCTTTTCCTTGCACAAAAAGCAACTTGAGTTGTTTTTACAGTTGGAGAACCCGTGACCGGCCTCACCGCACTTAAAGCACGCAGCCGATCTGTCCTCCTTCTGGCATTTGGCTCCAATATGGCCAGAAAAAAATTCATTTTTTCTTGCTGTTTGTTTGTCCTTTAGTTGAAAGCCCCGCTACCACGACAAGGTTTACCGAACATATCCATGATGTCAATCATGTCTGGCAGTGGATATGCATCCACTTCTCCCAGCACATCGAAGACATCGATGATGTTCGGCAGTGGACAACCAGCGGCGGAGATTATTATTATTATTATTATTATTATTATTATTTTTTTTTTTTTTTGCTTAGGGACTTTTGGGAAATCTGCCTACAGATACCTTAGATTCCGCACTCCAAGGTTATGTGGGGTTGGTGTGATAAAACAAAAGGAGATAAAAAAAGAAAAATAAATATATAAAATAGTAAATTTAATAAACTGGCGACCTACTGCCAGCCCGACCCACTAAAACCCGTAACCCTTCTTCTGGAGCCCTTTACCCTCCCTCGGAACTGTCGTAAGACTTTAGCCTTCGAGGGTGGCGCTCCAACTCTGTCGCTAATGCGACTTTCTGCTTTTCTCTGCGGTCATCCTGCGTTAATAGTTAAAAATTTAAAACTATTTCAATATAAAGCGGAATTAACAGCACAACAATAATTAAAAATAACAAATGTGTAATTAAGTGTAAAAAGTCAGAAGATAAAATTATAAACGGATATATAAAAAAAAGAAAAAATAAACGCGTATAGAAAATTGAAAACATAAAACTGTACAAAGATGAATAAAAAACACAAACAATTAAAAAATGTATAAGGACAAATAAATCACAAAATAAATTAATAAAAAACAAACGAACAAAATTAAAAGCTGTTTAAATGACGCTTTCTGGCGGCCGTCGAGATCCTTCCTCGACATAACCGAGATTATGAAGTTCTCGACTTGCAGCCAATTCTCCTCTGACTGGGTCATCAGCGATACCATGTTCTCCTGTGTAACTTGACTGTTTACACCTTCGAACATGGCCTGCCTCTCCAAGTCCCATTTCTTGCATGAGAAGAGGGTGTGCTCCGCGTTGTCCTCAGGGAACTAGCAATATGCACACACCTCGTTCTCGCGTAATTTAAAGCGACACAGGTACGAGTTAAAACACCCGTGACCTGTGAGCGCCTGAGTCAAATAATAGGAAACCTGACCGTGTTTCCTATTTATCCAGGTGGCGAGTGCCGGGATAAGGCGATAAGTCCATCGACCTTTCTCCTCACCATCCCATTATTTCTTGCAATCTTTCTATGAGCCTGTGCCTCGCTTCTTTGTGGATCAGGCCCTTGCTTGGTCTTAATTCCTCTCTTTTACTCCTCAGGGATGGGGCCCATGCTGGTGCTGCGTAAAGCATTTTAGCATGGGCGACACTCGCCACCAGTCTTCTTTTTTGTTCACGGGGTCCGCCTACGTTTGGCATTAACCGTGAAAGATTAGCCGCACACTCGATCGCCTTATTTGACGCCGTAGCCATGTGGTGGTGGAAGTTTAACCTTCCATCCAACTCCACACCAAGGTATTTAATTTGTTTACTCCACTTGACCTCGAATCCGTCTATCACGATTCGTGGGAGCTCATAACCACGTCTGTCTGTGACCAGCAGTGCCTCGGTCTTTTCCAGGGCCATTTCAAGACCTTTGGTATCCAGCCAGCTTTTTGCTAGTCGCAGACATTCGTTCACCAATGTCCCAAGAGCCTCCTCACTTTCGGCAGTGCACACGAACAACGCGTCGTCCGGAAAGCCGATGATCATCGCACCTTCGGGCAGATCCATTCGCAGAAAATCATCGTAAGATACATTCCATACAAATGGACCCACCCTCGAGCCTTGATGAGCCCTACGCTGCATCTCTTCCCTGAGAGTGCAGGTGTCTCCCTCATATATAACCCACCTGTCGCTAAGATAATTATCCATTATCCGCAACAAGTAGGGCGGCATGTTTTTGTTTTCCATCGACTCGATGAGATCTTTCCATCTTGCGGAATTAAACGCGTTGCGTATGTCGATTGCTACCAACGCGCAGAAGCTCTTTTTTTCCAGGTCTTAATTTGTTTTTTCCTGCTTAGGCTATGTCCACAACTGCCTGAATAGCATCAACTGTGGACTTGCCTTTACGGAAACCAAATTGGTGATCGGATAGACTATTCTCTTCGATCAAGTGGCCTTGCATTCTCTGCAGAACCATATCCTCTAGAAGTTTACCCATCGTATCTAGCAGGCATATAGGCCTGTACGATGAAACCTTATCTAGAGGCTTTTTACCTTTCCTTAGGAGAACTAACCTCTGTCGCTTCCAGTCGCGGAAGAACTCTCCTCTCTCAAGGCAAAGATTGAAGCATCGAAGCAGAATCTGGGGTGAAGTGTCGATTACCAACTTTAGGATCTCGTTACTTATCCCATCGATTCCAGGCGCCTTGCCTGTTTTTAATCTTTTGCCTGCTTTTTTCAGTTCACTAAGTGTGAAGAGTTCTTCCTCTTCGACTTTGCAAAAACTCCAGTCCCTTCTAAGGTATGGTTCTGCAGGAGGAAACAAAGAACTTATTATCTTTCTGACCCAATTGGGATTGTCCAGGCCGGGGGTCTTTTGCCTCGTCACTAATTTCTTAGTTACGATTTTAAAAGCCAGACCCCATGGGTCCTTATCGACCTCCTCGATTAGGTCCTTCCAGCTACGGCGTCGCGACTTGCGGATCTCTTTCTTGAGGTCCTTTTTCGCCTCCTTGAAAGCCTCTTTCAGCAAGGGATCTCCCTTAGATCGGGTGTATGTCCTTCTTGCTTTGAGGCATTCCTTTCTCAAGGAGGCCAGCTTCTCTGACCACCAGTGCAAGGATTTTTTCCTTGGAAAGGCTCCTTTGCGACGTGGCATCGACGCATTGCAAGCTGGACTTCACAGGACTTCAGCATCTTGCTGACCTCCTCCTCCATTTCTAGAATGCTCGCTGCCTCTTCCTCCCGCAGCTTAACGCATTCATCTCGATCTTGGTTGCAGCTTGCAATGTCCTTTGCCGAGGCATTACTGAAGACAGAAATGCAGCTGCCTTAACTAGTCACGCTGCTCGTACTCCCTCGTCTCTCCGACCTGTCCACGATGATCTGTGGCACTACCAACGCGTTGTTGCCCTCCTGCATCCTTGGGCCACTGGCCACCGCCCTCACGCTCGAAAGCGCTTGACGATCGGAACCAGTGAGGGATTTAGCCGTAGCATTACCCCGCAGGTACTCTTCCTCGTTTTTACAATCGCTCATGATGGATGTTTCTTGTTTGCTGGTTTTGGTCCGCGTCGAGTATTTGATTTCCTCGATACCACATATTTCTAGGAAGCTAACCTATCCGCCACCTGGCACGCGTCCGATAGAGGACCAGCAACCCCGCGCAGAAGAACAGGTTCCCAGTTCCGTGAGGCCCAACCACCGCTTAGCCGGTCCCGGAATACACGGACGGACCGGACTCGCCCGGAGCAATATTATTATTATTATTATTATTATTATTATTATTATTATTATTATTATTATTATTATTTTTATTATTATTATTATTATTATTATTATTATTATTATTATTATTATTATTATTATTATTATTATTATTATTATTATTTATTTTTTTTTTGCTTAGGGACTTTTGGGAAATCTGCCTACAGATACCTTGGATTCCGCACTCCAAGGTTATGTGGGGTCGGTACAATGAAACAAAAGGAAATATTAAAAAAAAAGATAAATACATAAATGTTATAATAAATTTAATAAACTGGCGACCTACTACCAGCCCGACCCACTAAAACCCGTAACCCTTCTTCTGGAGCCCTTTACCCTCCCTCGGAACTGTCGCAAGACTTTAGCCTTCGAGGGTGGCGCTTCAACTCTGTCGCTAATGCGACCTTCTCCCTTTCTCTGCGGTCCTCCTGCGTCCGTAGTTAAAAAAATGATTAAAACTATTACAAAGTCCAAGCGGAATTCACAGCACAAAAATAATAAAAAAAAACAAATATTTTAAGAAGTGTAAAAAGTTAAAAGATAAAATTGTAAACGGATATAAAAAAGAAAAGAAAAAAAAGTAAACACGTATATAATGTTGAAAAGATAAAACTGTTTAAAGACGAATAAAAAACACAAAACAAATTAAACAAAAAAATGTATAAGGACAAATAAATCACAAAATAAATTAATAAAAAACAAACAAACAAATTAAAAGCTGTTTAAATCACGCTTTTTGGCTCCTTTTAATACTTCTTATTTGCTTTTAGTTCTTGTGAGAGTCTTCTTCGCCTCCTCAAGGGCCGTCCTGAAGACTCCGCATCCTCCGCTGCCTGCAATATGGGTGGTTGACACCTTATTGCCAATCTTTTCCTTGCACAAAAAGCAACTTGAGTTGTTTTTACAGTTGGAGAACCCGTGACCGGCCTCACCGCACTTAAAGCACGCAGCCGATCTGTCCTCCTTCTGGCATTTGGCTCCAATATGGCCAGAAAAAAATTCATTTTTTCTTGCTGTTTGTTTGTCCTTTAGTTGAAAGCCCCGCTACCACGACAAGGTTTACCGAACATATCCATGATGTCAATCATGTCTGGCAGTGGATATGCATCCACTTCTCCCAGCACATCGAAGACATCGATGATGTTCGGCAGTGGACAACCAGCGGCGGAGATTATTATTATTATTATTATTATTATTATTATTTTTTTTTTTTTTTTGCTTAGGGACTTTTGGGAAATCTGCCTACAGATACCTTAGATTCCGCACTCCAAGGTTATGTGGGGTTGGTGTGATAAAACAAAAGGAGATAAAAAAAGAAAAATAAATATATAAAATAGTAAATTTAATAAACTGGCGACCTACTGCCAGCCCGACCCACTAAAACCCGTAACCCTTCTTCTGGAGCCCTTTACCCTCCCTCGGAACTGTCGTAAGACTTTAGCCTTCGAGGGTGGCGCTCCAACTCTGTCGCTAATGCGACTTTCTGCTTTTCTCTGCGGTCATCCTGCGTTAATAGTTAAAAATTTAAAACTATTTCAATATAAAGCGGAATTAACAGCACAACAATAATTAAAAATAACAAATGTGTAATTAAGTGTAAAAAGTCAGAAGATAAAATTATAAACGGATATATAAAAAAAAGAAAAAATAAACGCGTATAGAAAATTGAAAACATAAAACTGTACAAAGATGAATAAAAAACACAAACAATTAAAAAATGTATAAGGACAAATAAATCACAAAATAAATTAATAAAAAACAAACGAACAAAATTAAAAGCTGTTTAAATGACGCTTTCTGGCGGCCGTCGAGATCCTTCCTCGACATAACCGAGATTATGAAGTTCTCGACTTGCAGCCAATTCTCCTCTGACTGGGTCATCAGCGATACCATGTTCTCCTGTGTAACTTGACTGTTTACACCTTCGAACATGGCCTGCCTCTCCAAGTCCCATTTCTTGCATGAGAAGAGGGTGTGCTCCGCGTTGTCCTCAGGGAACTAGCAATATGCACACACCTCGTTCTCGCGTAATTTAAAGCGACACAGGTACGAGTTAAAACACCCGTGACCTGTGAGCGCCTGAGTCAAATAATAGGAAACCTGACCGTGTTTCCTATTTATCCAGGTGGCGAGTGCCGGGATAAGGCGATAAGTCCATCGACCTTTCTCCTCACCATCCCATTATTTCTTGCAATCTTTCTATGAGCCTGTGCCTCGCTTCTTTGTGGATCAGGCCCTTGCTTGGTCTTAATTCCTCTCTTTTACTCCTCAGGGATGGGGCCCATGCTGGTGCTGCGTAAAGCATTTTAGCATGGGCGACACTCGCCACCAGTCTTCTTTTTTGTTCACGGGGTCCGCCTACGTTTGGCATTAACCGTGAAAGATTAGCCGCACACTCGATCGCCTTATTTGACGCCGTAGCCATGTGGTGGTGGAAGTTTAACCTTCCATCCAACTCCACACCAAGGTATTTAATTTGTTTACTCCACTTGACCTCGAATCCGTCTATCACGATTCGTGGGAGCTCATAACCACGTCTGTCTGTGACCAGCAGTGCCTCGGTCTTTTCCAGGGCCATTTCAAGACCTTTGGTATCCAGCCAGCTTTTTGCTAGTCGCAGACATTCGTTCACCAATGTCCCAAGAGCCTCCTCACTTTCGGCAGTGCACACGAACAACGCGTCGTCCGGAAAGCCGATGATCATCGCACCTTCGGGCAGATCCATTCGCAGAAAATCATCGTAAGATACATTCCATACAAATGGACCCACCCTCGAGCCTTGATGAGCCCTACGCTGCATCTCTTCCCTGAGAGTGCAGGTGTCTCCCTCATATATAACCCACCTGTCGCTAAGATAATTATCCATTATCCGCAACAAGTAGGGCGGCATGTTTTTGTTTTCCATCGACTCGATGAGATCTTTCCATCTTGCGGAATTAAACGCGTTGCGTATGTCGATTGCTACCAACGCGCAGAAGCTCTTTTTTTCCAGGTCTTAATTTGTTTTTTCCTGCTTTGGCTATGTCCACAACTGCCTGAATAGCATCAACTGTGGACTTGCCTTTACGGAAACCAAATTGGTGATCGGATAGACTATTCTCTTCGATCAAGTGGCCTTGCATTCTCTGCAGAACCATATCCTCTAGAAGTTTACCCATCGTATCTAGCAGGCATATAGGCCTGTACGATGAAACCTTATCTAGAGGCTTTTTACCTTTCCTTAGGAGGACTAACCTCTGTCGCTTCCAGTCGCGGAAGAACTCTCCTCTCTCAAGGCAAAGATTGAAGCATCGAAGCAGAATCTGGGGTGAAGTGTCGATTACCAACTTTAGGATCTCGTTACTTATCCCATCGATTCCAGGCGCCTTGCCTGTTTTTAATCTTTTGCCTGCTTTTTTCAGTTCACTAAGTGTGAAGAGTTCTTCCTCTTCGACTTTGCAAAAACTCCAGTCCCTTCTAAGGTATGGTTCTGCAGGAGGAAACAAAGAACTTATTATCTTTCTGACCCAATTGGGATTGTCCAGGCCGGGGGTCTTTTGCCTCGTCACTAATTTCTTAGTTACGATTTTAAAAGCCAGACCCCATGGGTCCTTATCGACCTCCTCGATTAGGTCCTTCCAGCTACGGCGTCGCGACTTGCGGATCTCTTTCTTGAGGTCCTTTTTCGCCTCCTTGAAAGCCTCTTTCAGCAAGGGATCTCCCTTAGATCGGGTGTATGTCCTTCTTGCTTTGAGGCATTCCTTTCTCAAGGAGGCCAGCTTCTCTGACCACCAGTGCAAGGATTTTTTCCTTGGAAAGGCTCCTTTGCGACGTGGCATCGACGCATTGCAAGCTGGACTTCACAGGACTTCAGCATCTTGCTGACCTCCTCCTCCATTTCTAGAATGCTCGCTGCCTCTTCCTCCCGCAGCTTAACGCATTCATCTCGATCTTGGTTGCAGCTTGCAATGTCCTTTGCCGAGGCATTACTGAAGACAGAAATGCAGCTGCCTTAACTAGTCACGCTGCTCGTACTCCCTCGTCTCTCCGACCTGTCCACGATGATCTGTGGCACTACCAACGCGTTGTTGCCCTCCTGCATCCTTGGGCCACTGGCCACCGCCCTCACGCTCGAAAGCGCTTGACGATCGGAACCAGTGAGGGATTTAGCCGTAGCATTACCCCGCAGGTACTCTTCCTCGTTTTTACAATCGCTCATGATGGATGTTTCTTGTTTGCTGGTTTTGGTCCGCGTCGAGTATTTGATTTCCTCGATACCACATATTTCTAGGAAGCTAACCTATCCGCCACCTGGCACGCGTCCGATAGAGGACCAGCAACCCCGCGCAGAAGAACAGGTTCCCAGTTCCGTGAGGCCCAACCACCGCTTAGCCGGTCCCGGAATACACGGACGGACCGGACTCGCCCGGAGCAATATTATTATTATTATTATTATTATTATTATTATTATTATTATTATTATTATTATTATTATTATTATTATTATTATTATTATTATTATTATTATTATTATTATTATTATTATTATTATTATTATTATTATTATTATTATTATTATTATTATTATTATTTATTTTTTTTTTTGCTTAGGGACTTTTGGGAAATCTGCCTACAGATACCTTGGATTCCGCACTCCAAGGTTATGTGGGGTCGGTACAATGAAACAAAAGGAAATATTAAAAAAAAAGATAAATACATAAATGTTATAATAAATTTAATAAACTGGCGACCTACTACCAGCCCGACCCACTAAAACCCGTAACCCTTCTTCTGGAGCCCTTTACCCTCCCTCGGAACTGTCGCAAGACTTTAGCCTTCGAGGGTGGCGCTTCAACTCTGTCGCTAATGCGACCTTCTCCCTTTCTCTGCGGTCCTCCTGCGTCCGTAGTTAAAAAAATGATTAAAACTATTACAAAGTCCAAGCGGAATTCACAGCACAAAAATAATAAAAAAAAACAAATATTTTAAGAAGTGTAAAAAGTTAAAAGATAAAATTGTAAACGGATATAAAAAAGAAAAGAAAAAAAAGTAAACACGTATATAATGTTGAAAAGATAAAACTGTTTAAAGACGAATAAAAAACACAAAACAAATTAAACAAAAAAATGTATAAGGACAAATAAATCACAAAATAAATTAATAAAAAACAAACAAACAAATTAAAAGCTGTTTAAATCACGCTTTTTGGCTCCTTTTAATACTTCTTATTTGCTTTTAGTTCTTGTGAGAGTCTTCTTCGCCTCCTCAAGGGCCGTCCTGAAGACTCCGCATCCTCCGCTGCCTGCAATATGGGTGGTTGACACCTTATTGCCAATCTTTTCCTTGCACAAAAAGCAACTTGAGTTGTTTTTACAGTTGGAGAACCCGTGACCGGCCTCACCGCACTTAAAGCACGCAGCCGATCTGTCCTCCTTCTGGCATTTGGCTCCAATATGGCCAGAAAAAAATTCATTTTTTCTTGCTGTTTGTTTGTCCTTTAGTTGAAAGCCCCGCTACCACGACAAGGTTTACCGAACATATCCATGATGTCAATCATGTCTGGCAGTGGATATGCATCCACTTCTCCCAGCACATCGAAGACATCGATGATGTTCGGCAGTGGACAACCAGCGGCGGAGATTATTATTATTATTATTATTATTATTATTATTATTATTTTTTTTTTTTTGCTTAGGGACTTTTGGGAAATCTGCCTACAGATACCTTAGATTCCGCACTCCAAGGTTATGTGGGGTTGGTGTGATAAAACAAAAGGAGATAAAAAAAGAAAAATAAATATATAAAATAGTAAATTTAATAAACTGGCGACCTACTGCCAGCCCGACCCACTAAAACCCGTAACCCTTCTTCTGGAGCCCTTTACCCTCCCTCGGAACTGTCGTAAGACTTTAGCCTTCGAGGGTGGCGCTCCAACTCTGTCGCTAATGCGACTTTCTGCTTTTCTCTGCGGTCATCCTGCGTTAATAGTTAAAAATTTAAAACTATTTCAATATAAAGCGGAATTAACAGCACAACAATAATTAAAAATAACAAATGTGTAATTAAGTGTAAAAAGTCAGAAGATAAAATTATAAACGGATATATAAAAAAAAGAAAAAATAAACGCGTATAGAAAATTGAAAACATAAAACTGTACAAAGATGAATAAAAAACACAAACAATTAAAAAATGTATAAGGACAAATAAATCACAAAATAAATTAATAAAAAACAAACGAACAAAATTAAAAGCTGTTTAAATGACGCTTTCTGGCGGCCGTCGAGATCCTTCCTCGACATAACCGAGATTATGAAGTTCTCGACTTGCAGCCAATTCTCCTCTGACTGGGTCATCAGCGATACCATGTTCTCCTGTGTAACTTGACTGTTTACACCTTCGAACATGGCCTGCCTCTCCAAGTCCCATTTCTTGCATGAGAAGAGGGTGTGCTCCGCGTTGTCCTCAGGGAACTAGCAATATGCACACACCTCGTTCTCGCGTAATTTAAAGCGACACAGGTACGAGTTAAAACACCCGTGACCTGTGAGCGCCTGAGTCAAATAATAGGAAACCTGACCGTGTTTCCTATTTATCCAGGTGGCGAGTGCCGGGATAAGGCGATAAGTCCATCGACCTTTCTCCTCACCATCCCATTATTTCTTGCAATCTTTCTATGAGCCTGTGCCTCGCTTCTTTGTGGATCAGGCCCTTGCTTGGTCTTAATTCCTCTCTTTTACTCCTCAGGGATGGGGCCCATGCTGGTGCTGCGTAAAGCATTTTAGCATGGGCGACACTCGCCACCAGTCTTCTTTTTTGTTCACGGGGTCCGCCTACGTTTGGCATTAACCGTGAAAGATTAGCCGCACACTCGATCGCCTTATTTGACGCCGTAGCCATGTGGTGGTGGAAGTTTAACCTTCCATCCAACTCCACACCAAGGTATTTAATTTGTTTACTCCACTTGACCTCGAATCCGTCTATCACGATTCGTGGGAGCTCATAACCACGTCTGTCTGTGACCAGCAGTGCCTCGGTCTTTTCCAGGGCCATTTCAAGACCTTTGGTATCCAGCCAGCTTTTTGCTAGTCGCAGACATTCGTTCACCAATGTCCCAAGAGCCTCCTCACTTTCGGCAGTGCACACGAACAACGCGTCGTCCGGAAAGCCGATGATCATCGCACCTTCGGGCAGATCCATTCGCAGAAAATCATCGTAAGATACATTCCATACAAATGGACCCACCCTCGAGCCTTGATGAGCCCTACGCTGCATCTCTTCCCTGAGAGTGCAGGTGTCTCCCTCATATATAACCCACCTGTCGCTAAGATAATTATCCATTATCCGCAACAAGTAGGGCGGCATGTTTTTGTTTTCCATCGACTCGATGAGATCTTTCCATCTTGCGGAATTAAACGCGTTGCGTATGTCGATTGCTACCAACGCGCAGAAGCTCTTTTTTTCCAGGTCTTAATTTGTATTTTCCTGCTTTGGCTATGTCCACAACTGCCTGAATAGCATCAACTGTGGACTTGCCTTTACGGAAACCAAATTGGTGATCGGATAGACTATTCTCTTCGATCAAGTGGCCTTGCATTCTCTGCAGAACCATATCCTCTAGAAGTTTACCCATCGTATCTAGCAGGCATATAGGCCTGTACGATGAAACCTTATCTAGAGGCTTTTTACCTTTCCTTAGGAGGACTAACCTCTGTCGCTTCCAGTCGCGGAAGAACTCTCCTCTCTCAAGGCAAAGATTGAAGCATCGAAGCAGAATCTGGGGTGAAGTGTCGATTACCAACTTTAGGATCTCGTTACTTATCCCATCGATTCCAGGCGCCTTGCCTGTTTTTAATCTTTTGCCTGCTTTTTTCAGTTCACTAAGTGTGAAGAGTTCTTCCTCTTCGACTTTGCAAAAACTCCAGTCCCTTCTAAGGTATGGTTCTGCAGGAGGAAACAAAGAACTTATTATCTTTCTGACCCAATCGGGATTGTCCAGGCCGGGGGTCTTTTGCCTCGTCACTAATTTCTTAGTTACGATTTTAAAAGCCAGACCCCATGGGTCCTTATCGACCTCCTCGATTAGGTCCTTCCAGCTACGGCGTCGCGACTTGCGGATCTCTTTCTTGAGGTCCTTTTTCGCCTCCTTGAAAGCCTCTTTCAGCAAGGGATCTCCCTTAGATCGGGTGTATGTCCTTCTTGCTTTGAGGCATTCCTTTCTCAAGGAGGCCAGCTTCTCTGACCACCAGTGCAAGGATTTTTTCCTTGGAAAGGCTCCTTTGCGACGTGGCATCGACGCATTGCAAGCTGGACTTCACAGGACTTCAGCATCTTGCTGACCTCCTCCTCCATTTCTAGAATACTCGCTGCCTCTTCCTCCCGCAGCTTAACGCATTCATCTCGATCTTGGTTGCAGCTTGCAATGTCCTTTGCCGAGGCATTACTGAAGACAGAATTATTATTATTATTATTATTATTATTATTATTATTATTATTATTATTATTATTATTATTATTATTATTATTATTATTATTATTATTATTATTATTATTATTATTATTATTATTATTATTATTATTATTATTATTATTATTATTATTATTATTATTATTATTATTATTATTATTTATTATTATTATTATTATTATTATTATTATTATTATTATTATTATTATTATTATTATTATTATTATTATTATTATTATTATTATTATTATTATTATTATTATTATTATTATTATTATTATTATTATTATTATTATTATTATTATTATTATTATTATTATTATTATTATTATTATTATTATTATTATTATTATTATTATTATTATTATTATTATTATTATTATTATTATTATTATTATTATTATTATTATTATTATTATTATTATTATTATTATTATTATTATTATTATTATTATTATTATTATTATTATTATTATTTTTTTTTTTTTTTTTTTTTTTTTTTTGCTTAGGGAATTTTGGGAAATCTGTTTACAGATACCTTGGATTCCGCACTCCAAGGTTATGTGGGGTTGGTAAAATAAAAAAGGGAATTTAAAAAAAAAAAGATAAATAAATAAATGTTATAATAAATTTAATAAACTGGCGACCTACTACCAGCCCGACCCACTAAAACCCGTAACCCTTCTTTTGGAGCCCTTTACCCTCCCTCGGAACTGTCGTAAGACTTTAGCCTTCGAGGGAGGCGCTCCAACTCTATCGCTGCTGCGACTTTGTTCTGTGTCTGCGGTTCTCCTGCGTCAATAGTTAAAAGATTTAAAACTATTTCAATATAAAAGCGGAATTAACAGCACAACAACAATAAAAAACAAAAATTTTAAGAAGTTTAAAAAGTCAAAAGATAAAATTATAAACGGATATATAAAAAAAAATAAAAATAAACGCGTATAAAATATTGAAAACATAAAATTGTACAAAGATGAATAAAAAAAAAAAACAAAACAAATTAAAAAAAATGTATAGGGACAAATAAATCACAAAATAAATTAATAAAAAACAAACAAACAAATTAAAAGCTGTTTAAATTACGCTTTTTGGCGGCCGTCGAGATCCTTCCTCGACATAACCGAGATTATGAAGTTCTCGACTTGCCGCCAATTCTCTTCCGACTGGGTCATCAGCGATACCATATTCTCCGGTGTAACTTGACTGTTTACACCTTCGAACATGGCCCGCCTCTCCAAGTCCCATTTTTTGCATGAGAAGAGGGTGTGCTCCGCGTTGTCCTCAAAGAACTGGCAATATGCACACACCTCGTTCTCGCGTAATTTAAAGCGACACAGGTACGAGTTAAAACACCCGTGACCTGTGAGCGCCTGAGTCAAATAATAGGAAACCTGACCGTGTTTCCTATTTATCCAGGTGGCGAGTGCCGGGATAAGGCGATAGGTCCATCGACCTTTTCCCTCACCATCCCATCTTTCCTGCCATCTTTCTATGAGCCTGTGCCTCGCTTCTTTGCGGATCAGGCCCTTGCTTGGTCTTAATTCCTCATCCCAGGAACTGCTTTCTTTAGAAAAGAGAAACATTTCTTCCCTTTCCCTCGCCAAGAGATCTGCTGGCGGGACACTTGCAAGGACCTGCACAGCACTCGTAGATACCGTCTTATATGCAGAGATGATACGCGTTGTTATCGATCTCTGCGCCGACAGTATCTTTTCACAGATGGTAACACATCTTTTACTCCTCAGGGATGGGGCCCACGCTGGTGCTGCATAGAGCATTTTAGCGTGTGCGACACTCGCCACCAGTCTTCTTTTTTGTTCACGGGGTCCGCCAACATTTGGCATTAACCGTGAAAGATTAGCCGCACACTCGATCGCCTTATTCGACGCCGTAGCCATGTGGTGGTGGAAGTTTAACCTTCCATCCAACTCCACACCAAGGTATTTAATTTGTTTACTCCACTTGACCTCGAATCCGTCTATCACGATTCGTGGGAGCTCATAACCACGTCTGTCTGTGACTAGCAGTGCCTCGGTCTTTTCCAGGGCCATTTCAAGACCTCTGGTATCCAGCCAGCTTTTTGCTAGTCGCAGACATTCGTTCACCAATGTCCCAAGAGCCTCCTCACTCTCGGCAGTGCACACGAACAACGCGTCGTCCGCAAAGCCGATGATCATCGCACCTTCGGGCAGATCCATTCGCAGAAAATCATCGTAAGATACATTCCATACAAATGGACCCACCCTCGAGCCTTGAGGAGCCCCACGCTGCATCTCTTCCCTGAGAGTGCAGGTGTCTCCCTCATATATAACCCACCTGTCGCTAAGATAATTATCCATTATCCGCAACAAGTAGGGCGGCATGTTTTTCTTTTCCATCGACTCGATGAGATCTTTCCATCTTGCGGAATTAAACGCGTTGCGTATGTCAATTGCTACCAACGCGCAGAAGCTCTTCTTTTTCCCAGGTCCCAATTTGTTTTTTCCTGCTTTGGCTATGTCCACAACTGCCTGGATGGCATCAACTGTGGACTTGCCTTTACGGAAACCAAATTGGTAATCGGATAGACGATTCTCTTCGGTCAAGTGGCCCTGCATTCTCTGGAGAACCATATCCTCTAGAAGTTTACCCATCGTATCTAGCAGGCATATAGGCCTGTACGATGAAACCTTATCTAGAGGTTTTTCACCTTTCCTTAGGAGGACTAACCTCTGTCGCTTCCAGTCGCGGAAGAACTCTCCTCTCTCAAGGCAAAGATTGAAGCATCGAAGCAGAATCTGGGGTGAAGTGTCGATTACCAACTTTAGGATCTCGTTACTTATCCCATCGATTCCAGGCGCCTTGCCTGTTTTTAATCTTTTGCCTGCTTTTTTCAGTTCACTAAGTGTAAAGAGTTCTTCCTCTTCGACTTTGCAAAAACTCCAGTCCCTTCTAAGGTATGGTTCTGCAGGAGGAAACAAAGAACTTATTATCTTTCTGACCCAATCGGGATTGTCCAGGCCGGGGGTCTTTTGCCTCGTCACTAATTTCTTAGTTACGATTTTAAAAGCCAGACCCCATGGGTCCTTATCGACCTCCTCAATTAGGTCCTTCCAGCTACGGCGTCGCGACTTGCGGATCTCTTTCTTGAGGTCCTTTTTCGCCTCCTTGAAAGCCTCTTTCAGCAAGGGATCTCCCTTAGATCGGGTATATGTCCTTCTTGCTTTGAGGCATTCCTTTCTCAAGGAGGCCAGCTTCTCTGACCACCAGTGCAAGGATTTTTTCCTTGGAAAGGCTCCTTTGCGACGTGGCATCGACGCATTGCAAGCGGTGACGATTATATCTCGCACCGCTCGCACCTCTCCATTTAGACTTTTCGGCCTCCTCACCCAACCAGAATCCTCAATTAAGATAGATTCTTCTAGGGACCGGCTGAACTTCTCCTTGTCGAGTTTCTTAATGTTCCACGAGAAGGTTTTGCGACTAGGAGCTTCCTGCCTTTTTCCTCCTCGTGTGTCTCCCATTGAGACTGAGAACTCAATGTACTGGTGGTCACTTGCGGTATATTCCTCAGAGACCCGCCAGTCGCTTATGCGGCTAAATATATTAGACGATGCAATCGTTAGATCTATAATCGATCCGATCGCACCTCGTCTAAACGTCCATGTTTTTCCCCGGTTTACAACTAATAAATCGTTCTTGGAGATCATTTCTCCAATCAGAATTCCTCTCTTGTCGAGCCTCGTCTCACCCCACTCTGGCGACTTTGCATCAAAATCACCAGTGATGATGACATCCAGCTTGGATTCTATGAGGCTCGATTCTAGGTCTTCTATATTGGCTTCGAAGGTGGTCAGCGGGTCGTTGGGTGAGAAGTAGCAGCTATACATACGTATGTTAGCCACCTCTATCCACACAAACCCGCTGCTTGTCTCCAAGAACTTGTCAACCCGCAATTCTGGGTTGCACAGCTTGATGGCGGCTCTCTTCGCCTTATCCTGATACCAAGGTGCGAGGTCGCTTCCTTGATACTGCTCACTGCAGAACAGGATATCGACCTCATTTTCCCTAGCTGTTTGCATCAGGAGCACCTGTGCATCCTTACTTGTATGCAGGTTGACTTGAAGGAGCTTTAAGGATTTGCCCTTTTAAGTTTTTCCAGTTCCTCCTTGTAAACCGGGCAGGAAATTCTTCCAGGGATATGGTTGACTTCCGTTTTTTCCCAAATCTGTACACGTTATGCACTTTGGCTTGTGATTAGTACACTTTTTGGAGAAGTGTCCCGCTTCGCCGCATCTCCGACAGTTTTTTGTTCTGTCGGGGCCCTTGCAAATTCGGGTCACGTGTCCATAGGCTAGGCACTTTTGACATCTTGTCACTTCTAAGTGCGTTCGGATGGATGCATTTATCCAGCCAATACGCACTTTGCCCAGCTTAAGCAGACTCTCGCTGTCCGTTTCACTCAAGCGTACTAGTGCCACTTTCGTACCACCAAAACGTGTCAGAAGTCGGCAAGTCACCTCTAATTCGGGCTTTTGCAACTTCTGCTTTAAGACGGTTAAAACGTCCTCCTCTAAAGTTGTTTCGTCAAGATCCCGAATTTCGAGGGTCTTTTTACTGACAAGAGCCGTAACCTCGGCCTTGTCCAGAAGAACGGAGGTAAGATTCTGAGCGAACTTTGAAGTTTCACCCCCCTTTTTCACAACAACAAGAACCTCTCTTTTAAGAGTTCTCCTAATTTTCACAATCTCTGTTCCAGTTTCCTCTGGCTTTACCGAAGTTGTTGCCAGTTTTATGAGATTATGGTAGGTCTCTGGATTCCGGGCCACAATTTTTATTGCCTCCGTTGTTCTAATTTTGGGGGGGCGCTTCTGAAGTCGCTCCCTCTCCTCCGCTTTCTTCAAGGCCTTTTTCTTACGGGCCTCCCGTTTCCTATTGGAGACGGTTTCAAAGTCTTTTTCGTTTTCAGGCTTATTTGCCACAGTTGCCTCCGAATAAGAAGCAACCCTGGCCGAAGCAGCCTTACTCACCTCCGTCTCCATAACAGTAGGGTTTGCCTTGGTCTCCTTGCTCTTAACCCTCTTACCCTTGGGAGTGGTCACAGAAGAATCAGTCTCCGGACCTTCAAACTCTCTAGGGCGCTTCCGTGGGTCGATGGACTTGCTCTCGCTGGATGTGGCGTGCGACATCGATCTAGGAGTTTCAGGATTCGACCTTGGTTTGCTTGGGCTAATGAAGGGCTTAGGTATAAATCGCAGGTTTCTGCAAAGCACCTCGTGCACCTTCTCTATTGCCACCATTCCATCCTTAACATCCTTGCTAATGTTTTTTTGCTTTCTGCAAGCACGCCACATACTATCCAGTATTATTGGGATCAGATCGACCTGTTCTAAAACATTTTGTTCGAATCTGCTAAGTCCCACATCCTCAGAATTTTTTATTTGGCTCCCTCCAAAATCCTTGGAGCCGTCTGCACCGACTACCGGGGCTTGAACCCGATCAGAATCGGTGACGGGATTACCCTCATTTGAGGTACCCGCTTGGAGTAATTTATTTGAATCTTTATCCATTTCATTCATTTTTTTTGGTTTTAGAATCAGGGAACCACCCTGTTGGTTGCCCTTTAGTGAAAAGCCCCGCCACCACGATAAGGTCTACCGAACATATCCATCATGTCTATTATGTCTGGCAGTGGATAAGCATCCACTTCTCCCAGCACGTCAAAGACATCGATGATGTTCGGTAGTGGACAACCATCGGCGGAGATTATTATTATTATTATTATTATTATTATTATTATTATTATTATTATTATTATTATTATTATTATTATTATTATTATTATTATTATTATTATTATTATTATTATTATTATTATTATTATTATTATTTTTTTTTTTTTTGCTTAGGGACTTTTGGGAAATCTGCTTACAGATACCTTGGATTCCGCACTCCAAGGTTATGTGGGGTTGGTATGACAATTAAAAAAAAGAAAAATAAATGTAAATTTAATAAACTGGCGACCTGCTGCCAGCCCGACCCACTAAAACCCGTAACCCTTCTTCTGGAGCCCTTTACCCTCCCTCGGAACTGTCGTAAGACTTTAGCCTTCGAGGGTGGCGCTCCAACTCTGTCGCTATTGCGACTTTCTGCTTTTCTCTGCGGTTATCCTGCGTTAATAGTCAAAAATTTTGAAACTATTTCAATATAAAAGCGGATTTAACAGCACAACAATAATTAAAAATAACAAATGTGTAATTAAGTGTAAAAAGTCAAAAGATAAAATTATAAACGGATATATAAAAAAAAGAAAAAATAAACGCGTATAAAATATTGAAAACATAAAACTGTACAAAGCTGAATAAAAAACACAAACAAATTAAAAAATGTATAAGGACAAATAAATCACAAAATAAATTAATAAAAAAAAACAAACAAACAAATTAAAAGCTGTTTAAATTACGCTTTTTGGCGGCCGTCGAGATCTTTCCTCGACATAACCGAGATTATGAAGTTCTCGACTTGCCGCCAATTTTCCTCTGACTGGGTCATCAGCGATACCATGTTCTCCGGTGTAACTTGACTGTTTACACCTTCGAACATGGCCCGCCTCTTCAAGTCCCATTTCTTGCATGAGAAGAGGGTGTGCTCCGCGTTGTCCTCAGGGAACTGGCAATATGCACACACCTCGTTCTCGCGTAATTTAAAGCGACACAGGTACGAGTTAAAACACCCGTGACCTGTAAACGCCTGAGTCAAATAATAGGAAACCTGACCGTGTTTCCTATTTATCCAGGTGGCGAGTGCCGGGATAAGGCGATAAGTCCATCGACCTTTTTCCTCACCATCCCATCTTTCCTGCCATCTTTCTATGAGCCTGTGCCTCGCTTCTTTGCGGATCAGGCCCTTGCTTGGTCTTAGTTCCTCATCCCAGGAACTGCTTTCTTTAGAAAAGAGAAACATTTCTTCCCTTTCCCTCGCCAAGAGATCTGCTGGCGGGACACTTGCAAGGACCTGCACAGAACTCGTAGATACCGTCTTATATGCAGAGATGATACGCGTTGTTATCGATCTCTGCGCCGACAGTATCTTCTCACAGATGGTCACACATCTTTTACTCCTCAGGGATGGGGCCCATGCTGGTGCTGCGTAAAGCATTTTAGCATGGGCGACACTCGCCACCAGTCTTCTTTTTTGTTCACGGGGTCCGCCTACGTTTGGCATTAACCGTGAAAGATTAGCCGCACACTCGATCGCCTTATTTGACGCCGTAGCCATGTGGTGGTGGAAGTTTAACCTTCCATCCAACTCCACACCAAGATATTTAATTTGTTTACTCCACTTGACCTCGAATCCGTCTATCACGATTCGTGGGAGCTCATAACCACGTCTGTCTGCGACCAGCAGTGCCTCGGTCTTTTCCAGGGCCATTTCAAGACCTCTGGTATCCAGCCAGCTTTTTGCTAGTCGCAGACATTCGTTCACCAATGTCCCAAGAGCCTCCTCACTCTCGGCAGTGCACACGAACAACGCGTCGTCCGCAAAGCCGATGATCACCGCACCTTCGGGCAGATCCATTCGCAGAAAATCATCATACGATACATTCCATACAAATGGACCCACCCTCGAGCCTTGAGGAGCCCCACGCTGCATCTCTTTCTTGAGAGTGCAGGTGTCTCCCTCATATATAACCCACCTGTCGCTAAGATAATTATCCATTATCCGCAACAAGTAGGGCGGCATGTTTTTCTTTTCCATCGACTCGATGAGATCTTTCCATCTTGCGGAATTAAACGCGTTGCGTATGTCAATTGCTACCAACGCGCAGAAGCTCTTCTTTTTCCCAGGTCCCAATTTGTTTTTTCCTGCTTTGGCTATGTCCACAACTGCCTGAATGGCATCAACTGTGGACTTGCCTTTACGGAAACCAAATTGGTGATCGGATAGACGATTCTCTTCGGTCAAGTGGCTTTGCATTCTCTGCAGAACCATATCCTCTAGAAGTTTACCCATCGTATCTAGCAGGCATATAGGCCTGTATGATGAGACTTTATCTAAAGGTTTTTCACCTTTCCTTAGGAGGACTAACCTCTGTCGCTTCCAGTCGCAGAAGAACTCTCCTCTCTCAAGGCAAAGATTGAAGCATCGAAGCAGAATCTGGGGTGAAGTGTCGATTACCAACTTTAGGATCTCGTTACTTATCCCATCGATTCCAGGCGCCTTGCCTGTTTTCAATCTTTTGCCTGCTTTTTGCAGTTCACTAAGTGTGAAGAGTTCTTCCTCTTCGACTTTGCAAAAACTCCAGTCCCTTCTAAGGTATGGCTCCGCAGGAGGAAACAAAGAACTTATTATCTTTTTGACCCAATCGGGATTGTCCAGACCGGGGGTCTTTTGCCTCGTCACTAATTTCTTAGTTACGATTTTAAAAGCCAGACCCCATGGGTCCTTATCGACTTCCTCGATTAGGTCCTTCCAGCTATGGCGTCGCGACTTCCGGATCTCTTCCTTGAGGTTCTTTTTCGCCTCCTTGAAAGCCTCTTTCAGCAAGGGATCTCCCTTAGATCGGGTATATGTCCTTCTTGCTTTGAGGCATTCCTTTCTCAAGGAGGCTAGCTCCTCTGACCACCAGTGCAAGGATTTTCTTACGGGAGTGGCGCCTTTGCGTGGCATTGACGCATTGCAAGCGGTGACTATCATGTTTCTCACCCTCGCACCTTCCCATCCAGACTGCTCGGCCTTTTCACCCAGCCCAAGTCCTCAATCAAAAGGGATTCTCTTAGGGACCGGCCGAACTTTTCCTTGTCGAGTCTCTTCATATTCCACGAGGAGGTTTTGCGACTAGGAACATCCTGTCTTTTTTCTCCTCGTGTGCCTCCCATCGAGACTGAGAACTCAATGTACTGGTGGTCACTTGCGGTATATTCCTCTGAGACCCGCCAGTCGCTTATGCGGCTAAATAGTTTAGACGATGCGATCGTTAGATCTATAATTGATCCGATCGCACCTCGTCTAAAAGTCCATGTATTGCCTCGGTTCACAGCTAATAAGTCGTTTCTGGAGATCATTTCTCCAATACGAATTCCTCTCTTGTCGAGTCTCGTCTCACCCCACTCTGGCGACTTTGCGTTAAAATCACCAGTGATGATGACATCCAGCCTGGATTCTGTGAGGCTCGCTTCTAGGTCTTCGATATTGGCTTCGAAGTTTGTCAGTGGGTCGTTGGGTGAGAAGTAGCAGCTATACATACGTATATTAGCTACCTCTATCCACACGAACCCACTGCTCGTCTCCAGAAACTTGTCAACCCGCAATTCTGGGTTGCACAGCTTTATGGCGGCTCTCTTCGCCTTATCCTGATACCAAGGGGCGAGGTCGCTTCCTTGATACTGCTCACTGCAGAACAGGACATCGACCTCATTTTCCCTTGCCGTTTGCATTAGGAGCAACTGTGCATCCTTACTTGTATGCAGGTTAACCTGCAAAAATTTTAAGGATTTGCCTTTTTAATCTTTTGCAGTTCTTCCCAGTAAACCGGGCAGGCTCTCTTTCCGGACTCATGATTTGTTTCTGGCTTTCCCAGGTCCAAGCATGTAAGGCACTTCGGCTTAACGTTACAGCTCTTCGCGAGGTGTCCCTCTCCGCCGCATCTCCGACAGTTTTTACTTCTGTCGGGGCCTTTGCAGAATAGGGTTCTGTGTCCGTAACCTAGGCACTTTTGGCACCTAATTACTTCAACATGCTCACGAATTGGAGCGTTTATCCAGCCGATTTTGATTCGGCCAAGTTTAAGCAGAATGTCACTTTCTGCTTCTGCTAAGCGGATTAGAGCCACCTTAGTACTTCTAAAGCGCGTCAAAAGGTGGCACTCTATCTTCAGATCAGGTTTGCCCAGCTTATCTCTCAGAACTGAAATCACCTCATCCTCCGTCGTGGTTTCATCCAGCTCCTTGATCTCAAGAGACCTTTTATTTACGAGAGCAGTGACGTCGCATGGCAAGGCGCCATGCAGAGCCGAGGACAGTGCTTCCGCAAACTTCAAGGTATCTCCACCCTTTTTCACTATCACAAGAACCTCCTGTTTAAAGGTTCTCCTGATTTTATGAATTACGGTACCAGTGTCTTCTGGTTTAACCTTTGCTTTTATCAGCGGCAAGATACCCTCATAAGATTTTGGGTCTCTTGCCGTGATCTTTACCGCTTCCGTGGTTCTAAGCTTCAAAGGGTGTTTTGGGAGCTCTTTTCTCTCGCCTGGGGGCTTTTTTCTTGGAGCCCGTTCCCTTCTCTTTCCAACAACCTTAAAGCCGTCCTCATTGTCCGCTCCGTCTTTTAATACGGTCTCAGCATACGTCTTGCTGGGACTACTTGAGGGCGCCTCTTTTGCTCCAACTAGCGACCCAGAATTAAGCTGTGGAGCATCCTTTCGCTTAATCCTCTTTCCGCTCCGAGTTACTTGTTGAGGACTCTTATCCGGGCTTACACCTTCTCTGGGGCGCTTACTCACCTTCTTTTCCTTATTAGAATCTGTAGCTGCTGCACTATCAAGAGTTGCAGCAGCACTCCTCTTTTGCCTTGGAGTTCCCACAGTTGAAATCCGTGGCTCCTGATCTCTGAACGGTTCAGGGATAAAACGCAGATTCCTACAAATTGTTAAGAACGCACTCTCCAAAACCGCCACGCCATCCTGGATGTCGCGACTGACGTTCTTTTGGCGCTTGAATGCCTGGTGCACGCTCTTAAAAATCCCGGGAATAGCCAGGAACTGATTTGCGACATTTGATTCGTAGCATGTGAGCTGGCTATCTATTTGGCTCCCTCCAAAATCCTTGGAGCCATCTGCACCGACTATCGGGGCTTGCACCCGATCAGAATCGGTGGTGGGATTACCCTCTTTCGAGGTACCCACTTGGAGTATTTCATTAAAAATTTTGTCCATTTCATTCATTTTTTTATTTCTTTGTCCCGTGTCGAGGGACAATCGGGCCTTAACAGGGTACTACCATCTGGCCAGGATGGGCCCTGAACCGCCTCCGTTAGTTACATAAACGTTATAGCATTGCCGGAGCATTGATGCGACGTCTATGATATCCAAGGGCACGTGAACTTGTATGTTCGGACGTGGAGGTCGATGTGTCTCTCCAAGATAGCAGGAAGTTTCCGCAAAGGGAGTGCATCCTGGTATCTCTTCACAGAGTTTACCCTCATTATTATTATTATTATTATTATTATTATTATTATTATTATTATTATTATTATTATTATTATTATTATTATTATTATTATTATTATTATTATTATTATTATTATTATTATTATTATTATTATTATTATTATTATTATTATTATTATTATTATTATTATTATTATTATTATTATTATTATTATTATTATTATTATTATTATTATTATTATTATTATTATTATTATTATTATTATTATTATTATTATTATTATTATTATTATTATTATTATTATTATTATTATTATTATTATTATTATTATTATTATTATTATTATTATTATTATTATTATTATTATTATTATTATTATTATTATTATTTTTTTTTTTTTTTTTTTTTTTTTTTTTTTTTTTTTTAGTCGGAAGTGGAAAATCTGCGAATTCAGATACCTGGGCAATGAATTCCAGGTTATGTGGGGATGACCGCTCTTGTTCTGGTCCACCCACTAAAAACCACTCCCGTCTTAATTTGGGACACTTGATCCACCTGCGGAACTACCGTCAGGCCTTCAACCTCGCAAATGGTGGTCCCCTTGTCCTACTCCTTAACTGGGCCTTAATCCGCTCTAGCTATGTGGGAACGTGGGTGGGAGGAAAACTAAATGATTCCCTCCCCCCCACGCTCACACACAGCCGAGCACTGGATTCCTCCGGTCAACCTCGTCTTCCGTCTCTATCTTTTTCTTTCATTACTTTAATAATGAAGGATTCAATATGCCTCCACGAGTCCACGTTCTGAACCATGGTAGACACCATGTTATCGGCGTTGATTTCAAAGCCAACTGCCGTAAACATGGCCATTCTATCATGGCTCCAGTGCCCGCAATAAAAGAGAGTATGCTCCGCGTCATCTACTGCAGCGTCACAGTAGGCGCATTTTGCTACTCTCTTAATCTTAAACCTATGAAGGTACTGTCGGAAACATCCGTGACCTGACAACACTTGTGTCAGGTAGTAGCCAACTTCACCGTGCTTTCTTCCTAGCCAAGTGGCGAGGTTGGGGATCAGGCGATATGTCCACCTTCCTTTAAGATCCCCATCCCATCTCTCTTGCCATTGTTCAAGGAGTCTACATCTCGCCTCTTTGCGGATAGCCGCTTTGGCGAGATTTCTACTCTGCTCTTGCGAGGTAACTAGATCTTTGTTACGCTGAAAGACTTCCTGTCTTTCCCTCGCCAGTAAGTCCACTGGCGGGAGACTCGCAAGAACTAAAGCAGCGCTCGTTGAAACTGTTCTGTAGGCTGAAACTACTCTCCGCGCACAACCACCCTGTGCGGAGAGTAGCTCGTCAGAGATGCCGCGGTTCTTTAGGGACTCAGCCCATGCAGGGGCAGCATAGAGTTGCTTTGCTTGAACCACAGTCGCCACTAATCGGCGTTTCTTTTCCCTGGGGCCACCGACATTGGGCATCATCCTAGAAAGGTTTCCCATGCAGTCGGCGGCATTCAGTGACGTGATCTTAGAATGTTGGTCGAACTTTAATTTTCGATCCAACGTCACTCCCAGGTACTTTAAACTGTTTCCCCAGGAGACTTCAGTCTGTCCTATCCGAATCTTCGGGACCTCAAAGGATCTTTTACTTGTGACAAGCAAAGCTTCTGTCTTCTCTGTGGCCATTTGTAGGCCGTTGAGATCTAACCAGAGCTTTGCTCGTCTCAAGCTTTCGTTGACCCTTATTTCTAGAATCCGAGAAGTCCGCGCGCCACACACTATAATGACGTCATCCGCAAAGCCAACCATTATCGTATCTTCAGGTAACTCAATTCTAAGGAAGTCATCGTACATGACGTTCCATATGAATGGACCTACCTTTGATCCTTGGGGAGCTCCGCATGTCATTTCATGTTTGAGATGACATGCATCGCTCTTGTATTCAACCCATCTGTCGCTGAGATAGTTGTCTATCATTCGCAACAGATAGGTTGGTACCCCTTTACGACGCATCGCCTTGATGCAATTGTCCCACTTTGCGGAGTTAAATGCATTACGTATGTCGATGGAAATAAGCGCGCAGAATCCCTTCTTCTTGTCCTCTTTGACTTTCCTCGCATGGTTTACAACAGTGAGTATTGCGTCAACTGTTGACCGGCCTTTACGAAAGCCAAATTGATTCTCCGATAGGCTATTTTCACCTATCAGGATTTCCTGAAGTCTCTGCAGAACCATTCCCTCTAGAAATTTGCCCATCGTATCCAATAAACAAATTGGTCTGAACGATGTGACCTTATCCAGAGGTTTATCACCTTTCCTGAGAAGGACCAACTTCTGCGTTTTCCAGTCACCGAAGAACTCTCCGTCTGTCAAGCACGTATTAAAGACGTCAAGAAGCAACTCAGGATCCACTGCGACAATCTCTTTTAAGATTTCGCTCGGTATCCCATCATTGCCCGGCGCTTTGCCGTTTCTTAACGTCTTTGCCACCTTTTTTAATTCCTCAATCGTGAAGAGCTCCTCGTCTCGTACTACGCAGTGAGTGTAGTCCTCTCTGGGGCTAGGTTCCGCATAGGGAAACAGTGCCTTTATGATTTTCAGGACCCAAATCGGATCATCCAAACCAGGGGTTTTATGCCTTGTCACTAATTTCTTAGCGACAATCTTAAAGGCCAAACCCCACGGATCCTTCTCGGAATCTCCGATTAGGTCCCTCCAGCAACGGCGTTGGCTACTTTTCACGGCCTGCTTAAAAGTACGTCTGGCTTTATGCCATGTTTCCCGCAGCTGGAGGTTTCCCTTCGAGTGGGTAAAATGCCTCCTTGCTGCGTGGCACTCTCTCTTAAGGCAGGCCAGTTCTTCATTCCACCAGTACATAGATCCCTTTCCCGTTTTTCTTTTCTGCCGGCGAGGCATAGAGTGATTGCAAGCTTGAACAATCACCCGCCTCGCCTCTCGCACTACACCCTTTAAAGAAGCTGGTTTCCTCACCCAGTTTGACTTGCGAATAAGTCGCGACTCTTCTAGGGACTCCGCCAGCTTCTCCCTGTTTAGTCTCCTGAGGTTCCAAGAGGCTCCCTTGCTACCATTTTTTGGTGCGGTTCGTCCTCGAAGTTTTCCCTCAGAGGCTAAAAACTCTATGTACTGGTGGTCACTCAATGTTTCCTCATCCAGTACCCTCCATTCTCTTATTCTGCGGGCTAGGCGAGGAGATGCGATTGTTAAATCAAGGATAGATCCTGATTCTCCCCTCCTGAACGTGAACTCGTGGCCCCGGTTTAACACCACCAGCCCATTCGTCGCCAGCATATCGGAAACCAAGATTCCTCTCCTGTCCAGACGAGTCTCTCCCCATTCCGGCGACTTACTATTGAAATCTCCCGCAATGAGGACATCCCCGTCGAAAGCTCTCAGGCTCTCTTCAAGCGAGTGAATCTCGGTGTCGAATTTTCCAAGTGGGTCGTTGGGCGAGAAGTAGCAGCTGTATATGCGAATACCCGCCATCTCCACCCAAACATACCCCTTGTCCGTACCTAGGAATGAACCGGCGGTGATATCCGGATTACATATATGTATTGCTGATCTACCTGATGAGTCTTGAAACCAGTTTGAGAATCCTTGCTTCTTATACTGCTCACTAATGAGCAGTATATCCACTCCTCTCTCTCTGGCAGACTGCATCAGGAGATTTTGGGCAACACTACCCTTTCTGAGGTTGACCTGAAGAAATCTTACCTCTTCTGCTTAAGCTTCTTTAGTTCTTCCCTATAGACGGGGCAGGACCCGCTTCCTGGAGCGTGCTTTGTCTCCTTCATCCCTTTGTCCTCACAAGTTGTGCAATGGGATTCCCCTGCACAGTTCTTGTGGGAATGGTCTAAGGAGCCACACTTCCAGCAAGCCTTGCTCCTATCGGGTCCTTTACAGACCCTTGCCAGATGTCCGTAGCCCAGGCATCTGTGGCACCTATCCACTTCCACCCTACTGCGAATCCTGCAGTTTATCCAGCCTACCCTTACCTTACCGGCCTTGAGCAGAGCATCTGCGTCTGCCTCTGGTAGTTGAACAACTGCCATCTTGACTGCACCGTGCAGATTCAAGAGTCTGCAGGACATCTCTAGATCGGTCCTGTCCACAGCTTTTTTTAAAGCCTCCTCGACATCTTTAATTTCTACTGTCTCGTCCAGATCTCTAATTTCCAAAGATCTCTTTGTCACCAAGGGTGAAACACTCGCTTTTCCTTTAAGAGCTTCGGTCACTCTACTGCTAAACGTCGAGAAGTTCCGTCCCTTTTTTAAAACAAAAAGCAAATCCTGCTTTTTTGTTCTTCTTATGGACAGAACCTCCGTTTCTGTTTCCGCAGGATTGATGGTGGCAAAAAGATCTTCTATAATTTTTTTTGGCGGCACTTTTCCGTCTTCCATCCACACTTTGATGGCGTCGGTGTTCCTCTTCTTATTTTTTCCAAAGCTACTTGGTTTTTCACTCGTCTGCTTCTTCTTGTCTTCCTTCCTTTTTTTCCTTTTATTCTTTTCTGAGACAACCTTAGCCCAACTGCCGTCGGGATTTTTTCCTTCTTCCCCTATCGGGATGGCGGAAGGCTTTGATTTCATCTGGGTTACCTCAGAAGCCAGCTTTTTTGACTGTCGGTCTTCCGGCGATGTTGATGCTCCTCTCTTCGTGCTCTTAGATGAGGGAGTCTTATGCTCTTTACTCTGGTTTGGTGTGCTCAAAGGCGTTTTAAATGTTGCTGTCCGATTCACACTTAACTCTCGGGATATGGATGTTTCCATTGTCTTCTGTACCCTATCCGCTGATGATCGGAGGGCAAGACCTGCACTTCTAACACCAGCAAATATTTCTTTCGCCTCGGCCATGAAGTCCCTCACCTCATTAGGTGTGTTTTTCCTGAATGAGTTCTCCATAGCCAAGAGGGTCTTTTCCAGAGCTTCATTTTGAAGTCTCTGTTCCGCCATAATACCGAGCATGATCTTCCATACTTCGGCCCATGGCGGAACTAGCGGACCACCCTGTCTTGCAGAACACATCTCCTGACTTTGCTTCTCCTTTTCTAGTGTCACTGAATTAACATCAGTGTCGATCCTGAGAGACTCTGCTTCTCCAGTTTCCATTTCGTTTTCGGTATTTTTTAAACTTACGTTATCCATGTAATAGTTGTACCAGCGCATCGTCTGTGGAGGGGCGGGTCGGTATAGTTGGGAACGGGTGTACCCTCGGACGTATCCTACCCCAGTTCCCTGAGGCCCAACCACCGCTTAGCCGGTCCCGGAATACACGGACGGACCGGACTCGCCCGGAGCAATATGGATTCCGACCTCCATATTCACCACAGACTCTCCTGATCAGGGTCCCGAAGGGGCTGGCTCCTGATTCCTTACCTCGGCTGACACATCGGCAGAGCAAGCTCACATCAACCCCTAGGCCCCGTCCACCGAAAACAAGTAAACGAAGTTTCGGGGTACTCCCAGTGGGCCGAGGAAGGAAACAATCATATGGGTGTGATAAGTGTATTGTGAATATGTGTGAAAAAGATGTATAAATGATGTAATTGTGTGTAACCCATATATGTGTAGAGAGGTGTATGTGTAGAGTGTATTGTTTGGTTGCCCTTTAGTGGAAAGCCCCGCCACCACTGCAAGGTCCACCGAACATATCCAAAATGACACTCGAGTCTGGCAGCGGACAGGCATCCCACCCCGGTGACCAACGCCGTCAAGAATGGCAGTAATGTCTGGACTAAGGATATGCATCCAGACCCAGCACACCCATGCCATCAAAGACGGCAGCCGCGCCCGGGAGAGGATAATCATCCGCTTCTCCCAGAACATCAAAGACATCACCGATGCTCGGCAGTGGACAACCAGCGGCGGAGATTATTATTATTATTATTATTATTATTATTATTATTATTATTATTATTATTATTATTATTATTATTATTATTATTATTATTATTATTATTATTATTATTATTATTATTATTATTATTATTATTATTATTATTATTATTATTATTATTATTATTATTATTATTATTATTATTATTATTATTATTATTATTATTATTATTATTATTATTATTATTATTTATTATTATTATTATTATTATTATTATTTATTATTATTATTATTATTATTATTATTATTATTATTATTATTATTATTATTATTATTATTATTATTATTATTATTATTATTATTATTATTATTATTATTATTATTATTATTATTATTATTATTATTATTATTATTATTATTATTATTATTATTATTATTATTATTATTATTATTATTATTATTATTATTATTATTATTATTATTATTATTATTATTATTATTATTATTATTATTATTATTATTATTATTATTATTATTATTATTATTATTATTATTATTATTATTATTATTATTATTATTATTATTATTATTATTATTATTATTATTATTATTATTATTATTATTATTATTATTATTATTATTATTATTATTATTATTATTATTATTATTATTATTATTATTATTATTATTATTATTATTATTATTATTATTATTATTATTATTATTATTATTATTATTATTATTATTATTATTATTATTATTATTATTATTATTATTATTATTATTATTATTATTATTATTATTATTATTATTATTATTATTATTATTATTATTTTTATTATTATTATTATTATTATTATTATTATTATTATTATTATTATTATTATTATTATTATTATTATTATTATTATTATTATTATTATTATTATTATTATTATTATTATTATTATTATTATTATTATTATTATTATTATTATTATTATTATTATTATTATTATTATTATTATTATTATTATTATTATTATTATTATTATTATTATTATTATTATTATTATTATTATTATTATTATTATTATTATTATTATTATTATTATTATTTTTTTTTTTTGCTTAGGGAATTTTGGGAAATCTGCCTACAGATACCTTGGATTCCGCACTCCAAGGTTATGTGGGGTTGGTGTGATAAAACAAAAGGAGATAAAAAAAAGAAAAATAAATATATAAAATAGTAAATTTAATAAACTGGCGACCTACTGCCAGCCCGACCCACTAAAACCCGTAACCCTTCTTCTGGAGCCCTTTACCCTCCCTCGGAACTGTCGTAAGACTTTAGCCTTCGAGGGTGGCGCTCCAACTCTGTCGCTAATGTGACTTTCTGCTTTTCTCTGCGGTTATCCTGCGTTAATAGTTAAAAATTTAAAACTATTTCAATATAAAGCGGAATTAACAGCACAACAATAATTAAAAATAACAAATGTGTAATTAAGTGTAAAAAGTCAAAAGATAAAATTATAAACGGATATATAAAAAAAAAAGAAAAAATAAACGCGTATAAAAAATTGAAAACATAAAACTGTACAAAGATGAATAATAAAAAAAAAACACAAACAATTAAAAAATGTATAAGGACAAATAAATCACAAAATAAATTAATAAAAAACAAACGAATAAATTAAAAGCTGTTTAAATTACGCTTTTTGGCGGCCGTCGAGATCCTTCCTCGACATAACCGAGATTATGAATTTCTCGACTTGCCGCCAATTCTCCTCTGACTGGGTCATCAGCGATACCATGTTCTGCGGTGTAACTTGACTGTTTACACCTTCGAACATGGCCCGCCTCTCCAAGTCCCATTTCTTGCATGAGAAGAGGGTGTGCTCCGCGTTGTCCTCAGGGAACTGGCAATATGCACACACCTCGTTCTCGCGTAATTTAAAGCGACACAGGTACGAGTTAAAACACCCGTGACCTGTGAGCGCCTGAGTCAAATAATAGGAAACCTGACCGTGTTTCCTATTTATCCAGGTGGCGAGTGCCGGGATAAGGCGATAAGTCCATCGACCTTTCTGCTCACCATCCCATCTTTCTTGCCATCTTTCTATGAGCCTGTGCCTCGCTTCTTTGCGGATCAGGCCCTTGCTTGGTCTTAATTCCTCATCCAAGGAACTTCTTTCTTTAGAAAAGAGAAACAATTCTTCCCTTTCCCTCGCCAAAAGATCTGCTGGCGGGACACTTGCAAGGACCTGCACAGCACTCGTAGATACCGTCTTATATGCAGAGATGATACGCGTTGTTATCGATCTCTGCGCAGACAGTATCTTTTCACAGATGGTCACACATCTTTTACTCCTCAGGGATGGGGCCCACGCTGGTGCTGCATAGAGCATTTTAGCGTGGGCGACACTCGCCACCAGTCTTCTTTTTTGTTCACGGGGTCCGCCAACATTTGGCATTAGCCGTGAAAGATTAGCCGCACACTCGATCGCTTTATTTGACGCCGTAGCCATGTGGTGGTGGAAGTTTAACCTTCCATCTAACTTCACACCAAGATATTTAATTTGCTTACTCCACTTGACCTCAAATCCGTCTATCACGATTCGTGGGAGCTCATAACCACGTCTGTCTGTGACCAGCAGTGCCTCGGTCTTTTCCAGGGCCATTTCAAGACCTCTGGTATCCAGCCAGCTTTTAGCTAGTCGCAGACATTCGTTCACCAATGTCCCAAGAGCCTCCTCACTTTCGGCAGTGCACACGAATAATGCGTCGTCCGCAAAGCCGATGATCACCGCACCTTCGGGCAGATCCATTCGCAGAAAATCATCGTAAGATACATTCCATACAAATGGACCTACCCTTGAGCCTTGAGGAGCCCCACGCTGCATCTCTTCCTTGAGAGTGCAGGTGTCTCCCTCATATATAACCCACCTGTCGCTAAGATAATTATCCATTATCCGCAACAAGTAGGGCGGCATGTTTTTCTTTTCCATCGACTCGATGAGATCTTTCCATCTTGCGGAATTAAACGCGTTACGTATGTCAATTGCTACCAACGCGCAGAAGCTCTTCTTTTTCCCAGGTCCCAATTTGTTTTTTCCTGCTTTGGCTATGTCCACAACTGCCTGGATGGCATCAACTGTGGACTTGCCTTTACGGAAACCAAATTGGTGATCGGACAGACGATTCTCTTCGGTCAAGTGGCCTTGCATTCTCTGCAGAACCATATCCTCTAGAAGTTTACCCATCGTATCTAGCAGGCATATAGGCCTGTACGATGAAACCTTATCTAGAGGTTTTTCACCTTTCCTTAGGAGGACTAACCTCTGTCGCTTCCAGTCGCGGAAGAACTCTCCTCTCTCAAGGCAAAGATTGAAGCATCGAAGCAGAATCTGGGGTAAAGTGTCGATTACCAACTTTAGGATCTCGTTACTTATCCCATCGATTCCAGGCGCCTTGCCTGTTTTCAATCTTTTGCCTGCTTTTTGCAGTTCACTAAGTGTGAAGAGTTCTTCCTCTTCGACTTTGCAAAAACTCCAGTCCCTTCTAAGGTATGGCTCCGCAGGAGGAAACAAAGAACTTATTATCTTTCTGACCCAATCGGGATTGTCCAGGCCGGGGGTCTTTTGCCTCGTCACTAATTTCTTAGTTACGATTTTAAAAGCCAGACCCCATGGGTCCTTATCGACTTCCTCGATTAGGTCCTTCCAGCTACGGCGTCGCGACTTGCGGATCTCTTTCTTGAGGTCCTTTTTCGCCTCCTTGAAAGCCTCTTTCAGCAAGGGATCTCCCTTAGATCGGGTATATGTCCTTCTTGCTTTGAGGCATTCCTTTCTCAAGGAGGCTAGCTCCTCTGACCACCAGTGCAAGGATTTTCTTACTGGAGTGGCGCCTTTGCGTGGCATTGACGCATTGCAAGCGGTGACTATCATGTTCCTCACCGCTCGCACCTCCCCATCCAGACTGCTCGGCCTCTTCACCCAGCCCAAGTCCTCAATTAAAAGGGCTTCTCTTAGGGACCGGCCGAACCTTTCCTTGTCGAGTCTCTTCATATTCCACGAGGAGGTTTTGCGACTAGGAGCATCCTGTCTTTTTCCTCCTCGTGTGTCTCCCATAGAGACTGAGAACTCAATGTACTGGTGGTCACTTGCGGTATATTCCTCTGAGACCCGCCAGTCGGTTATGCGGCTAAATAGTTTAGACGATGCGATTGTTAGATCTATTATTGATCCGATCGCACCTCGTCTAAAAGTCCATGTATTGCCTCGGTTTACTGCCAATAAGTCGTTTCTGGAGATCATTTCTCCAATACGAATTTCTCTCTTGTCGAGTCTCGTCTCACCCCACTCTGGCGACTTTGCGTTAAAATCACCAGTGATGATGACATCCAGCCTGGATTCTGTGAGGCTCGATTCTAGGTCTTCGATATTGGCTTCGAAGTTTGTCAGTGGGTCGTTGGGTGAGAAGTAGCAGCTATACATACGTATATTAGCCAGAAACCCTTGTCAACCCGCAATTCTGGGTTGCACAGCTTTATGGCGGCTCTCTTCGCCTTATCCTGATACCAAGGGGCGAGATCGCTTCCTTGATACTGCTCACTGCAGAACAGGATATCGACCTCATTTTCCCTTGCTGTTTGCATTAGGAGCAACTGTGCATCCTTACTTGTATGCAAGTTGACCTGCAAAAATTTTAAGGATTTGCCCTTTTAATCTTTTGCAGTTCTTCTCTGTAAACTGGGCAGGCTCTCTTTCCGGAATCGTGATCCGTCTCTGGCTTTCCCAGGTCCAAGCATGTAAGGCACTTCGGCTTAACTTTACAGCTCTTCGCGAGGTGTCCCTCTCCGCCGCATCTCCGACAGTTTTTGCTTCTGTCGGGGCCTTTGCAGGTTCGGGTTGAGTGTCCGTATGCTAGGCACTTTTGGCACCTAGCTACTTCAACATGCTCGCGAATTGGAGCATTTATCCAGCCGATTTTTATTTTACCAAGCTTTAGCAGAGTGTTACTTTCTGCCTCTGTCAGACGTACCAGAGCAACCTTAGTTCCTCTGTATCGCGGCAAAAGTCGACACTCCATCTTCAGGTCGGGTTTACCCAGCTTTTCTCTTAGTGCTGCAGTTACCTCATCCTCTGAGGTGGCTTCGTCCAAATCCTTAATCTCTAGAGACCTTTTATTCACTAGAGGTGTGACCTCAGCTTTACCATGCAGGGCCGAAGACAGTGCATCTGCAAATTTTAAGGTCTCTCCGCCCTTTTTCACTATCACGAGAACCTCCTGTTTAAAGGTTCTCCTGATTTTCCGGATCACGGTACCCGTATCTTCTGGGTTTACCTTTGCTTTTAGCAGCGGCAAGATACCCTCATAAAGCTTTGGGTCGCTTGCCGTAATTTTAACAGCTTCCGTGCTCCTCAGCTTCAAAGGGGGCTTCGGAAGCTCTTTTTTCTCACCTGAGGGTTTCTCTTTTGGAGTCCGTTTCTTTTTGCTTTTAACAACTTTGAAGCCGTCCCCATTGTCCGCTCCGTCCTTTAAAACGGTCTCAGCATACGAACTGCCAGGACTATTTAAGGGCGCCTCTTTTGTTCCATCTAGCGACTCAGAACCAAGCTGTGGAGCATCCTTTCGCTTAATTCTTTTCCCGCTTTGAGTCGCCCGTTGCGGACTCGCATCTGGGCTTGCACCTTCCCTGGGGCGCTTATTAACGCCCTTTGCCTTATTAGGGCGTGCAGTTACGCCGTCCAGAGCTGTAGTCGTGCTCTCCGTCTGATCTCGAGCTCCCACAGTTGGATGTTGCGGCGCCTGGTCTTTGAACGGCTCGGGGATAAAACGTAAATTCTTACAAATTGTTAAGAACGAACTCTCCAAAACCGCCACGCCATCCTGGATGTCACGACTGACGTTCTTTTGGCGCTTGAATGCCTGGTACACGCTCTTAAAAATCCCGGGAATAGCCAGAAACTGATTTGCGACATTTGATTCGTAGCATGTCAGCTGGCTATCTATTTGGCTCCCTCCAAAATCCTTGGAGCCATCTGCACCGACTATCGGGGCTTGCACCCGATCAGAATCGGTGGTGGGATTACCCTCTTTCGAGGTACCCACTTGGAGTATTTCGTTTAAAATTTTGTCCATTTCATTTGTGTTTTTTTTTAATTCTTTGTCCCGTGTCGAGGGACAATCGGGCCTTAACAGGGTACTACCATCTGGCCAAGATGGGCCCTGAACCGCCTCCGTTAGTTACATAGACGTTATAGCATTGCCGGAGCATTGATGCGACGTCTATGATATCCAAGGGCACGTGAACATGTGTGTTCGGACGTGGAGGTCGATGTGTCTCTCCAAGATAGCAGGAAGTTTCCGCAAGGGGAGTGCATCCTGGTATCTCTTCACAGAGTTTACCCTCATTATTATTATTATTATTATTATTATTATTATTATTATTATTATTATTATTATTATTATTCATATGAATGGACCTACCTTTGATCCTTGGGGAGCTCCGCATGTCATTTCATGTTTGAGATGACATGCATCGCTCTTGTATTCAACCCATCTGTCGCTGAGATAGTTGTCTATCATTCGCAACAGATAGGTTGGTACCCCTTTACGACGCATCGCCTTGATGCAATTGTCCCACTTTGCGGAGTTAAATGCATTGCGTATGTCGATGGAAATAAGCGCGCAGAATCCCTTCTTCTTGTCCTCTTTGACTTTCCTCGCATGGTTTACAACAGTAAGTATTGCGTCAACTGTTGACCGGCCTTTACGAAAGCCAAATTGATTCTCCGATAGGCTATTTTCACCTATCAGGATTTCCTGAAGTCTCTGCAGAACCATTCCCTCTAGAAATTTGCCCATCGTATCCAATAAACAAATTGGTCTGAACGATGTGACCTTATCCAGAGGTTTATCGCCTTTCCTGAGAAGGACCAACTTCTGCGTTTTCCAGTCACCGAAGAACTCTCCGTCTGTCAAGCACGTATTAAAGACGTCAAGAAGCAACTCAGGATCCACTGCGACAATCTCTTTTAAGATTTTGCTCGGTATCCCATCATTGCCCGGCGCTTTGCCGTTTCTTAACGTCTTTGCCACCTTTTTTAATTCCTCAATCGTGAAGAGCTCCTCGTCTCGTACTACGCAGTGAGTGTAGTCCTCTCTGGGGCTAGGTTCCGCATAGGGAAACAGTGCCTTTATGATTTTTAGGACCCAAATCGGATCATCCAAACCAGGGGTTTTATGCCTTGTCACTAATTTCTTAGCGACAATCTTAAAGGCCAAACCCCACGGATCCTTCTCGGAATCTCCGATTAGGTCCCTCCAGCAACGGCGTTGGCTACTTTTCACGGCCTGCTTAAAAGTACGTCTGGCTTTATGCCATGTTTCCCGCAGCTGGAGGTTTCCCTTCGAGTGGGTATAATGCCTCCTTGCTGCGTGACACTCTCTCTTAAGACAGGCCAGTTCTTCATTCCACCAGTACATAGATCCCTTTCCCGTTTTTCTTTTTTGCCGGCGAGGCATAGAGTGATTGCAAGCTTGAACAATCACCCGCCTCGCCTCTCGCACTATACCCTTTAAAGAAGCTGGTTTCCTCACCCAGTTTGATTTGCGAATAAGTCGCGACTCTTCTAGGGATTCCGCCAGCTTCTCCCTGTTTAGTCGCCTGAGGTTCCAAGAGGCTCCCTTGCTACCATTTTTTGGTGCGGTACGTCCTCGAAGTTTTTCCTCAGAGACTAAAAACTCTATGTACTGGTGGTCACTCAATGTTTCCTCATCCAGTACCCTCCATTCTCTTATTCTGCGGGCTAGGCGGGGAGATGCGATTGTTAAATCAAGGATAGATCCCGATTCTCCCCTCCTGAACGTGAACTCGTGGCCCCGGTTTAACACCACCAGCCCATTCGTTGCCAGCATGTCGGAAACCAAGATTCCTCTCCTGTCCTGACGAGTCTCTCCCCATTCCGGCGACTTACTATTGAAGTCTCCCGCAATGAGGACATCCCCGTCAAAAGCTCTCAGACTTTCTTCAAGATAACGAATCTCAGTAGCGAATTTTCCGAAAGGGTCGTTGGGCGAGAAATAGCAGCTATATATACGAATACCTGCCACGTCCGCCCAAACAAACCCCTTGTCTGTACCCAAGAATGAACCGGTGGTGATACCCGGATTGCATATCTGTATTGCCGATCTACCTGATGAGTCTTGAAACCAATTCGAGAATCCTTGCTTCTTATACTGCTCACTAATAAGCAGTATATCCACACCTCTCTCTCTGGCAGACTGCATCAGGAGATTTTGGGCAACACTACCCTTTCTGAGGTTGACCTGAAGAAATCTTACCTCTTCTGCTTCAGCTTCTTCAGTTCCTCCCTATAGACGGGGCAGGACCCGCTTCCTGGAGCGTGCTTTGTCTCCTTTATCCCTTTGTCCTCACAAGTTGTGCAATGGGATTCCCCTGCACAGTTCTTGTGGGAATGGTCTAAGGAGCCACACTTCCAGCAAGCTTTACTCCTATCGGGTCCTCTGCAGACCGTTGCGATATGCCCATAACTAAGGCATTTATGGCATCTTTCCACTTCCACCCTGCTGCGGATCCTACAGTTTATCCAACCTACCGGTACCTTACCGGCCTCGAGCAGAGCATCAGCGTCTGCTTCTGGCAGTTGGACTACTGCCATCTTTACCGCTCCACGCAGGGTGATGAGTCTGCAGGAGATCTCCAGGTCGGTCCTGCCCAAAGCCTTTTTTAAGGCGTTGGTGACATCCTGGATCTCTGTTGTCTCGTCCAAGTCTCTAACCTCTAGTGATCTCTTTGTCACCAGAGGAGAAACCCTCGCCTTTCCTTTGAGAGCCTCGGTCACCTTCCCGCTGAAGGTCGAGAAATCCTGTCCCCTTTTAAGAACGAATAGCAAATCCTGCTTCTCGGTTCTTCGAATGGACAGAACCTCAGTTTTCGTTTCAGCGGGGTTGACCGTGGCGAAAAGCTCTGCTATAAGTTCCTTTGGAGGAGCCTTACCGTTCTCCATTGACACCCTAATGGCGTCGGTCTTTCTTCTCTTTTTTTTCCCCTGACCACTCGAGAATTCCTTTGCTTTGTCCTTCGCGAATTTATTTTTCCGCCTCTCCTTCCTAGAGACTACAGCACTCCAGTGGTCAGGAGTGTCTTCCTTTGACGGCGTGACAGAATTTACCTTTTCCTCGTTCTGCATTAGCGTAGAGGCCGGTTTTTTACTCTGCCGGTCCTCTGGGGATGTTGAGGCACCTCTTTTCTTGCTTTTGGCAGAAGAAGTCTTTGGTCCTCCCTTTTGTTTCGGAGTGGTCGATGGCGTTTTGGAACGTGCCATTTGACCTACACTTCGGTACTGCATTGGCTGCAAAGTTTTTTGAAGCCTATCTACTGATGACCGGAGAGCGAGGCCTGCGCTTCTGACTCCGGCCGAGATTTCCTTTGCTTCAGCCATGTACTCTTTCACCTCATTAGGTGTGTTCTTCCTGAAAGAACCTTCCATAGCCAATAGCGTCTTCTCCATAGCTTCATTTTGAAGCCTCTGTTCCGCCATGATACTAATCATGATCTTCCAAACGTCGGCCCATGGCGGAATTAAAGGAACCGCTTGCTCCGCTACATTTACACCAGAAGCTGAAGTGCTTTTCTCCTCCACACTTGTGGAAGGAACCTGGTGTATCTCTGCTACAGCTTTTATTACTTTAGCAGTTTCATCCGGAGTATTACGAGACTGTGTCTCTCCGGTATCCATCACCTCAATAACGTTTTCATCGGTTTTCGTTGTTTGTTTCTCCATAAAGTTATTGTTACCAGCGCATCGTCTGTGGAGGAGCGGGTCGGTATAGTTAAGAACGGGTGTACCCTCGGACGTATCCTACCCCAGTTCCCTGAGGCCCAACCACCGCTTAGCCGATCCCGGAATACACGGACGGATCGGACTCGCTCGGAGCAATATGGATTCCGATCTCCATATTCACCACAGACTCTCCTGATCAGGGTCCCGAAGGGGCTGGCTCCTGATTCCTTATTATTATTATTATTATTATTATTATTATTATTATTATTATTATTATTATTATTATTATTATTATTATTATTATTATTATTATTATTATTATTATTATTATTATTATTATTATTATTATTATTATTATTATTATTATTATTATTATTATTATTATTATTATTATTATTATTATTATTATTATTATTATTATTATTATTATTATTATTTTTTTTTTTTTTTTTTTTGCTTAGGGAATTTTGGGAAATCTGTTTACAGATACCTTGGATTCCGCACTCCAAGGTTATGTGGGGTTGGTAAAATAAAAAAAAAGGGAATTTAAAAAAAAAGGATAAATAAATAAATGTTATAATAAATTTAATAAACTGGCGACCCACTACCAGCCCGACCCACTAAAACCCGTAACCCTTCTTTTGGAGCCCTTTACCCTCCCTCGGAACTGTCGTAAGACTTCAGCCATCGAGGGAGGCGCTCCAACTCTATCGCTGCTGCGACTTTGTTCTGTGTCTGCGGTTCTCCTGCGTCAATAGTTAATAGATCGATAATAGATCTAACGATAGCATCGTCTAATATATTTAGCCGCATAAGCGACTGGCGGGTCTCTGAGGAATATACAGCAAGTGACCACCAGTACATTGAGTTCTCAGTCTCAATGGGAGACACACGAGGAGGAAAGAGACAGGAAGCTCCTAGTCGCAAAACCTTCTCGTGGAACATTAAGAAACTCGACAAGGAGAAGTTCAGCCGGTCCCTAAAAGAATCTATCTTAATTGAGGATTCTGGTTGGGTGAGGAGGCCGAAAAGTCTAAATGGAGAGGTGCGAGCGGTGCGAAATATAATCGTCACCGCTTGCAATGCGTCGATGCCACGTCGCAAAGGCGCCTTTCCAAGGAAAAAATCCTTGCACTGGTGGTCAGAAAAACTGTCCTCCTTGAGAAAGGAATGCCTCAAAGCAAGAAGGACATATACCCGTTCTAAGGGAGATCCCTTGCTAAAAGAGGCTTTCAAGGAGGCGAAAAAGGACCTCAAGAAAGAGATCCGCAAGTCGCGACGCCGTAGCTGGAAGGACCTAATCGAGGAGGTCGATAAGGACCCATGGGGTCTGGCTTTTAAAATCGTAACTAAGAAATTAGTGACGAGGCAAAAGATCCCCGGCCTGGACAATCCCGATTGGGTCAGAAAGATAATAAGTTCTTTGTTTCCTCCTGCAGAACCATACCTTAGAAGGGACTGGAGTTTTTGCAAAGTCGAAGAGGAAGAACTCTTCACACTTAGTGAACTGAAAAAAGCAGGCAAAAGATTAAAAACAGGCAAGGCGCCTGGAATCGATGGGATAAGTAACGAGATCCTAAAGTTGGTAATCGACACTTCACCCCAGATTCTGCTTCGATGCTTCAATCTTTGCCTTGAGAGAGGAGAGTTCTTCCGCGACTGGAAGCGACAGAGGTTAGTCCTCCTAAGGAAAGGTGAAAAACCTCTAGATAAGGTTTCATCGTACAGGCCTATATGCCTGCTAGATACGATGGGTAAACTTCTAGAGGATATGGTTCTCCAGAGAATGCAGGGCCACTTGACCGAAGAGAATCGTCTATCCGATTACCAATTTGGTTTCCGTAAAGGCAAGTCCACAGTTGATGCCATCCAGGCAGTTGTGGACATAGCCAAAGCAGGAAAAAACAAATTGGGACCTGGGAAAAAGAAGAGCTTCTGCGCGTTGGTAGCAATTGACATACGCAACGCGTTTAATTCCGCAAGATGGAAAGATCTCATCGAGTCGATGGAAAAGAAAAACATGCCGCCCTACTTGTTGCGGATAATGGATAATTATCTTAGCGACAGGTGGGTTATATATGAGGGAGACACCTGCACTCTCAGGGAAAAGATGCAGCGTGGGGCTCCTCAAGGCTCGAGGGTGGGTCCATTTGTATGGAATTATTATTATTATTATTATTATTATTATTATTATTATTATTATTATTATTATTATTATTATTATTATTATTATTATTATTATTATTATTATTATTATTATTATTATTATTATTATTATTATTATTATTATTATTATTATTATTATTATTATTATTATTATTATTATTATTATTATTATTATTATTTTTTTTTTTTTTTTTTTTTTGCTTAGGGAATTTTGGGAAATCTGTTTACAGATACCTTGGATTCCGCACTCCAAGGTTATGTGGGGTTGGTAAAATAAAAAAAAAAGGGAATTTAAAAAAAAAGGATAAATAAATAAATGTTATAATAAATTTAATAAACTGGCGACCTACTACCAGCCCGACCCACTAAAACCCGTAACCCTTCTTTTGGAGCCCTTTACCCTCCCTCGGAACTGTCGTAAGACTTTAGCCATCGAGGGAGGCGCTCCAACTCTATCGCTGCTGCGACTTTGTTCTGTGTCTGCGGTTCTCCTGCGTCAATAGTTAATAGATCGATAATAGATCTAACGATAGCATCGTCTAATATATTTAGCCGCATAAGCGACTGGCGGGTCTCTGAGGAATATACAGCAAGTGACCACCAGTACATTGAGTTCTCAGTCTCAATGGGAGACACACGAGGAGGAAAGAGACAGGAAGCTCCTAGTCGCAAAACCTTCTCGTGGAACATTAAGAAACTCGACAAGGAGAAGTTCAGCCGGTCCCTAAAAGAATCTATCTTAATTGAGGATTCTGGTTGGGTGAGGAGGCCGAAAAGTCTAAATGGAGAGGTGCGAGCGGTGCGAAATATAATCGTCACCGCTTGCAATGCGTCGATGCCACGTCGCAAAGGCGCCTTTCCAAGGAAAAAATCCTTGCACTGGTGGTCAGAAAAACTGTCCTCCTTGAGAAAGGAATGCCTCAAAGCAAGAAGGACATATACCCGTTCTAAGGGAGATCCCTTGCTAAAAGAGGCTTTCAAGGAGGCGAAAAAGGACCTCAAGAAAGAGATCCGCAAGTCGCGACGCCGTAGCTGGAAGGACCTAATCGAGGAGGTCGATAAGGACCCATGGGGTCTGGCTTTTAAAATCGTAACTAAGAAATTAGTGACGAGGCAAAAGATCCCCGGCCTGGACAATCCCGATTGGGTCAGAAAGATAATAAGTTCTTTGTTTCCTCCTGCAGAACCATACCTTAGAAGGGACTGGAGTTTTTGCAAAGTCGAAGAGGAAGAACTCTTCACACTTAGTGAACTGAAAAAAGCAGGCAAAAGATTAAAAACAGGCAAGGCGCCTGGAATCGATGGGATAAGTAACGAGATCCTAAAGTTGGTAATCGACACTTCACCCCAGATTCTGCTTCGATGCTTCAATCTTTGCCTTGAGAGAGGAGAGTTCTTCCGCGACTGGAAGCGACAGAGGTTAGTCCTCCTAAGGAAAGGTGAAAAACCTCTAGATAAGGTTTCATCGTACAGGCCTATATGCCTGCTAGATACGATGGGTAAACTTCTAGAGGATATGGTTCTCCAGAGAATGCAGGGCCACTTGACCGAAGAGAATCGTCTATCCGATTACCAATTTGGTTTCCGTAAAGGCAAGTCCACAGTTGATGCCATCCAGGCAGTTGTGGACATAGCCAAAGCAGGAAAAAACAAATTGGGACCTGGGAAAAAGAAGAGCTTCTGCGCGTTGGTAGCAATTGACATACGCAACGCGTTTAATTCCGCAAGATGGAAAGATCTCATCGAGTCGATGGAAAAGAAAAACATGCCGCCCTACTTGTTGCGGATAATGGATAATTATCTTAGCGACAGGTGGGTTATATATGAGGGAGACACCTGCACTCTCAGGGAAAAGATGCAGCGTGGGGCTCCTCAAGGCTCGAGGGTGGGTCCATTTGTATGGAATTATTATTATTATTATTATTATTATTATTATTATTATTATTATTATTATTATTATTATTATTATTATTATTATTATTATTATTATTATTATTATTATTATTATTATTATTATTATTATTATTATTATTATTATTATTATTATTATTATTATTATTATTATTATTATTATTATTATTATTATTATTATTATTATTATTATTATTATTATTATTATTATTATTTTTTTTTTTTTTTTTTTTTTTTTTGCTTAGGGAATTTTGGGAAATCTGTTTACAGATACCTTGGATTCCGCACTCCAAGGTTATGTGGGGTTGGTAAAATAAAAAAAAAAGGGAATTTAAAAAAAAAGGATAAATAAATAAATGTTATAATAAATTTAATAAACTGGCGACCTACTACCAGCCCGACCCACTAAAACCCGTAACCCTTCTTTTGGAGCCCTTTACCCTCCCTCGGAACTGTCGTAAGACTTTAGCCATCGAGGGAGGCGCTCCAACTCTATCGCTGCTGCGACTTTGTTCTGTGTCTGCGGTTCTCCTGCGTCAATAGTTAATAGATCGATAATAGATCTAACGATAGCATCGTCTAATATATTTAGCCGCATAAGCGACTGGCGGGTCTCTGAGGAATATACAGCAAGTGACCACCAGTACATTGAGTTCTCAGTCTCAATGGGAGACACACGAGGAGGAAAGAGACAGGAAGCTCCTAGTCGCAAAACCTTCTCGTGGAACATTAAGAAACTCGACAAGGAGAAGTTCAGCCGGTCCCTAAAAGAATCTATCTTAATTGAGGATTCTGGTTGGGTGAGGAGGCCGAAAAGTCTAAATGGAGAGGTGCGAGCGGTGCGAAATATAATCGTCACCGCTTGCAATGCGTCGATGCCACGTCGCAAAGGCGCCTTTCCAAGGAAAAAATCCTTGCACTGGTGGTCAGAAAAACTGTCCTCCTTGAGAAAGGAATGCCTCAAAGCAAGAAGGACATATACCCGTTCTAAGGGAGATCCCTTGCTAAAAGAGGCTTTCAAGGAGGCGAAAAAGGACCTCAAGAAAGAGATCCGCAAGTCGCGACGCCGTAGCTGGAAGGACCTAATCGAGGAGGTCGATAAGGACCCATGGGGTCTGGCTTTTAAAATCGTAACTAAGAAATTAGTGACGAGGCAAAAGATCCCCGGCCTGGACAATCCCGATTGGGTCAGAAAGATAATAAGTTCTTTGTTTCCTCCTGCAGAACCATACCTTAGAAGGGACTGGAGTTTTTGCAAAGTCGAAGAGGAAGAACTCTTCACACTTAGTGAACTGAAAAAAGCAGGCAAAAGATTAAAAACAGGCAAGGCGCCTGGAATCGATGGGATAAGTAACGAGATCCTAAAGTTGGTAATCGACACTTCACCCCAGATTCTGCTTCGATGCTTCAATCTTTGCCTTGAGAGAGGAGAGTTCTTCCGCGACTGGAAGCGACAGAGGTTAGTCCTCCTAAGGAAAGGTGAAAAACCTCTAGATAAGGTTTCATCGTACAGGCCTATATGCCTGCTAGATACGATGGGTAAACTTCTAGAGGATATGGTTCTCCAGAGAATGCAGGGCCACTTGACCGAAGAGAATCGTCTATCCGATTACCAATTTGGTTTCCGTAAAGGCAAGTCCACAGTTGATGCCATCCAGGCAGTTGTGGACATAGCCAAAGCAGGAAAAAACAAATTGGGACCTGGGAAAAAGAAGAGCTTCTGCGCGTTGGTAGCAATTGACATACGCAACGCGTTTAATTCCGCAAGATGGAAAGATCTCATCGAGTCGATGGAAAAGAAAAACATGCCGCCCTACTTGTTGCGGATAATGGATAATTATCTTAGCGACAGGTGGGTTATATATGAGGGAGACACCTGCACTCTCAGGGAAAAGATGCAGCGTGGGGCTCCTCAAGGCTCGAGGGTGGGTCCATTTGTATGGAATTATTATTATTATTATTATTATTATTATTATTATTATTATTATTATTATTATTATTATTATTATTATTATTATTATTATTATTATTATTATTATTATTATTATTATTATTATTATTATTATTATTATTATTATTATTATTATTATTATTATTATTATTATTATTATTATTATTATTATTATTATTATTATTATTATTATTATTATTATTATTATTATTTTTTTTTTTTTTTTTTTTTTTTGCTTAGGGAATTTTGGGAAATCTGTTTACAGATACCTTGGATTCCGCACTCCAAGGTTATGTGGGGTTGGTAAAATAAAAAAAAAAGGGAATTTAAAAAAAAAGGATAAATAAATAAATGTTATAATAAATTTAATAAACTGGCGACCTACTACCAGCCCGACCCACTAAAACCCGTAACCCTTCTTTTGGAGCCCTTTACCCTCCCTCGGAACTGTCGTAAGACTTTAGCCATCGAGGGAGGCGCTCCAACTCTATCGCTGCTGCGACTTTGTTCTGTGTCTGCGGTTCTCCTGCGTCAATAGTTAATAGATCGATAATAGATCTAACGATAGCATCGTCTAATATATTTAGCCGCATAAGCGACTGGCGGGTCTCTGAGGAATATACAGCAAGTGACCACCAGTACATTGAGTTCTCAGTCTCAATGGGAGACACACGAGGAGGAAAGAGACAGGAAGCTCCTAGTCGCAAAACCTTCTCGTGGAACATTAAGAAACTCGACAAGGAGAAGTTCAGCCGGTCCCTAAAAGAATCTATCTTAATTGAGGATTCTGGTTGGGTGAGGAGGCCGAAAAGTCTAAATGGAGAGGTGCGAGCGGTGCGAAATATAATCGTCACCGCTTGCAATGCGTCGATGCCACGTCGCAAAGGCGCCTTTCCAAGGAAAAAATCCTTGCACTGGTGGTCAGAAAAACTGTCCTCCTTGAGAAAGGAATGCCTCAAAGCAAGAAGGACATATACCCGTTCTAAGGGAGATCCCTTGCTAAAAGAGGCTTTCAAGGAGGCGAAAAAGGACCTCAAGAAAGAGATCCGCAAGTCGCGACGCCGTAGCTGGAAGGACCTAATCGAGGAGGTCGATAAGGACCCATGGGGTCTGGCTTTTAAAATCGTAACTAAGAAATTAGTGACGAGGCAAAAGATCCCCGGCCTGGACAATCCCGATTGGGTCAGAAAGATAATAAGTTCTTTGTTTCCTCCTGCAGAACCATACCTTAGAAGGGACTGGAGTTTTTGCAAAGTCGAAGAGGAAGAACTCTTCACACTTAGTGAACTGAAAAAAGCAGGCAAAAGATTAAAAACAGGCAAGGCGCCTGGAATCGATGGGATAAGTAACGAGATCCTAAAGTTGGTAATCGACACTTCACCCCAGATTCTGCTTCGATGCTTCAATCTTTGCCTTGAGAGAGGAGAGTTCTTCCGCGACTGGAAGCGACAGAGGTTAGTCCTCCTAAGGAAAGGTGAAAAACCTCTAGATAAGGTTTCATCGTACAGGCCTATATGCCTGCTAGATACGATGGGTAAACTTCTAGAGGATATGGTTCTCCAGAGAATGCAGGGCCACTTGACCGAAGAGAATCGTCTATCCGATTACCAATTTGGTTTCCGTAAAGGCAAGTCCACAGTTGATGCCATCCAGGCAGTTGTGGACATAGCCAAAGCAGGAAAAAACAAATTGGGACCTGGGAAAAAGAAGAGCTTCTGCGCGTTGGTAGCAATTGACATACGCAACGCGTTTAATTCCGCAAGATGGAAAGATCTCATCGAGTCGATGGAAAAGAAAAACATGCCGCCCTACTTGTTGCGGATAATGGATAATTATCTTAGCGACAGGTGGGTTATATATGAGGGAGACACCTGCACTCTCAGGGAAAAGATGCAGCGTGGGGCTCCTCAAGGCTCGAGGGTGGGTCCATTTGTATGGAATTATTATTATTATTATTATTATTATTATTATTATTATTATTATTATTATTATTATTATTATTATTATTATTATTATTATTATTATTATTATTATTATTATTATTATTATTATTATTATTATTATTATTATTATTATTATTATTATTATTATTATTATTATTATTATTATTATTATTATTATTATTATTATTATTATTATTATTATTATTATTATTATTATTATTATTATTATTATTATTATTATTATTATTATTATTATTATTATTATTATTATTATTATTATTATTATTATTATTATTATTATTATTATTATTATTATTATTATTATTATTATTATTATTATTATTATTATTATTATTATTATTATTATTATTATTATTATTATTATTATTATTATTATTATTATTATTATTATTATTATTATTATTATTATTATTATTATTATTATTATTATTATTATTATTATTATTATTATTATTATTATTATTATTATTATTATTTATTATTATTATTATTATTATTATTATTATTATTATTATTATTATTATTATTATTATTATTATTATTATTATTATTATTATTATTATTATTATTATTATTATTATTATTATTATTATTATTATTATTATTATTATTATTATTATTATTATTATTATTATTATTATTATTATTATTATTATTATTATTATTATTATTATTATTATTATTATTATTATTATTATTATTATTATTATTATTATTATTATTATTATTATTATTATTATTATTATTTTTATTATTTTTATTATTATTATTATTATTATTATTATTATTATTATTATTTGTTTTACATGTTTTTTTTTAGATTAAAATTTATTTAGCTTAAATTCCTTTCTGCAACTGTAACTCAATGCCAACTGTGATCAACATTTTGAAGAAAATCGTTTCCATTGATACTTGCTTAAACATATTAATTATTTAAGGTAAGATTATTATTGAATGTAAATGATTTTGTATTTTTGGAATTTTTCAATTAAATGGGTCTCAACAAATTTTGTTCATTGTATTTGTCAACATTATAAAATCTAAAAGAAAGAAATCTAAATTAATCTTGTAAATTTTATTTTTACAGTTCAAAAAACATTTCTTTTCATTTCCTGTTTGAACCTGTGAAGCGATGCAAACTGTGGACAGCAACCGAGAACACTGATAATTAATTTCAAAAATAGATTTGTATTTATGTATGCCTTGTACAATGGCCAAATTTTTGGCTAGTTTCAAGTTACTACGTAAATATTAAACAAATCTAGAAACTTGAATTGTTAGTCTGCATTTGATGACAACTCAATAGAAACAATCAATCATCACTGTGTGAGGAGAGGATTTAGAGAAAATACCTAAGGATATTGGAGATCTTTTTTTCAGGTAAAATGAATTTGAATTATGAAATAGTAATTAATTTTTTGGAGTTAAGAAACTTTTTATTGTGGACCATCACATATTACCATGAAGAAAATGCCATCATTTACTAATAATTTTATTTTTTTAGGGTACAAGGTATTTTTACTCATTCCCTACCTGCACATTTATCTTAACGCTATCCATGAACAACGTCTACTGTAAATTAATCATTGGTGTTCAGAGATGTTAAAGCGGTTAATCAACGATTACATTAATTAAGAGTGAACGCTTTTCAATAGAGTTTCATTATTTCAGGTAAAATTTTAATAAAATATAATTAAATTAATTCTTAAGTCTCGTAAAAAAAATTTAAAATTAACTTTTCATATATCTGGTTTTTACATTGACAAAATTTATCTTACAAGTTTTTTTTCTACAGTTCAAAAACCATTCTACTTGATACACTGCTTGTACCTATGACGCAATACAAACTACTGACATTTACAGAATACTAATAATTTGTTTTAAACATAGATTTGTTTTATTATTTGCTTTGTGCAAAAGTAAAATTTTTGACCAGATACAAGTTGCTGCATGAATTTGTAACAAATTTAGAAGCTAGAATTATTAATATTACTGAGGAACGATTAAAGATAAATAATTTAAGAAAATTTAGAAGACATTTTTCCAAGACTATCAACGGGCAGTTTTCAATTTTTGAACAATTAACTATTACAAGTGTCGTGATTTAAATTATAAATTTTTCAGTTATAGTAATTATAAGAATGTTTTTTATATTAAATATTATTATAATTCAGTATCAAACTTTGATAAATAATTACAAATACTACAAATTTACGACAAAATTTAAAGTCTTAACTTATAAATTAATATGTATTTTTATACTTACCGGCAAATAATAATTATAAATGTCATTTCAATTTACAAATCCTCTTGATACACAACTGATTAGAAAAGAAAACACCTTCAAGTAGAAACACTTCATACAGTCGTGTCTCGTTATTGCAAGATTCGGAATTCGAAGACTCACAATATTGCAAGCGTTTATAGGGTGGTACCCTCTCATCATTGCAATATGACGTCAACAATAAAGAACAATAAAGGTTATACTGTCTTTGTGTGCATCTTAAAAGTATATAAATACCTATTCTCATCCCTGGAAAGTTAAAAAGTAGACGTGGTACAAGTGTTTTGCGTTTATGAGAGTTGAAGAGTGGGAAATTTTCATGAATCTTGCAATGATGAGACACGACTGTACTTAATGTTATTCATTAAGAAAATTAATTATTATCTAATAAAATATTAATCCAACAATGTTTTATTAATATAAATTTATTTTTATTTCTAGCATGCTTATGAAAAACAGAAGTCACTTACCACAAACTGAAGCGGTTCAATATCAATAGACGGTTCAATAATTACCTTTCAAGAATGCAAAAATATATTGAAGCAAGAAGAACAGTAAAATGGTCAAAATAAAGATAAGATTAAATTTCAATTTTTTATTTTAATTAACAAATGATAACTGATTATCAGCCATAAGTGTACCACTATTTTAAAAAACTATAAATTCACTATTTAAAAAGTCAAATTTTTCTGAATATTTACAGAAATTTTAGAAATTAAAATCAATGGTATACTCATCGCTTTTTCAGATTAAAAAAGTACATGGAAAATCTTTGTTCAAAAATTATTTCTGAATTTATAAAAGTATTGAGATGATTGCAGAAATGGCAAATATTTTTCAAAAATTCAATATTCATTACAGAATTTCTCAGACGATCTTGAAATTTTTTTTTCGTTTTTTAAAACAAGTTCAGGAATTCTTTTTTAAAAATTAAACAAATTGTCTAAAAATAAACAATAATTCTTATAAGAAAACTTAAAATAACTATTTTGTCCATAACATTCTTTTGTATTTCATGTGTTCTTTTTATAACCTCAATTCTTAAATAAATTCTTGAACAAAAATTTTCAATACTGATAGATATTTCAATATCTATTAAACAATCCGATTAAAAATATAATCAAAAGATTTCAAACTACCTTCAAAATCTATACAAAAAAATTGTTATTTTAGTGAATATCTTCATTAAGCAAGCGTCAAAAAACATCTGATACTAAGATTTGTGGAGTCAGGATGTCGCTCGACCTTCAAAAAGACTCAGTGCAAAGTAATTTGAATATTTTGAGACAAACTTCCTGAAGCGGGCGGAAAAATGACACCTGGTGCTGGGACACTAGCTGTCAGGATGTCGCTCGACCTTCAAAAAGACGCAGTGCAAATTAATTTGCATATTATCAGACAAACTTCCTGAAGCGGACGGAAAAATGACACCTGGTGCTGGGATACTAGGTGTAAGGATGTCGCTCGACCTTCAGAAAGACTCAGTGCAAATTAATTTGTACATTTTGTGACAAACTTCCTGAAGCGGACGGAAAAATGACACCTGGTGCTGGGACACTAGGTGTCAGGATGTCGCTCGACCTTCAAAAAGACTCAGTGCAAATTAATTTGCATATTATCAGACAAACTTCCTGAAGCGGACAGAAAAATGACACCTGGTGCTGGGACACTAGGTGTCAGGATGTCGCTCGACCTTCAGAAAGACTCAGTGCAAATTAATTTGTACATTTTGTGACAAACTTCCTGAAGCGGACGGAAAAATGACACCTGGTGCTGGGACACTAGGTGTCAGGATGTCGCTCGACCTTCAAAAAGACTCAGTGCAAATTAATTTGCATATTTTGAGACAAACTTCCTGAAGCGGGCGGAAAAATGACACCTGGTGCTGGGACACTAGGTGTCAGGATGTCGCTCGACCTTCAAAAAGACTCAGTGCAAATTAATTTGCATATTATCAGACAAACTTCCTGAAGCGGACGGAAAAATGACACCTGGTGCTGGGACACTAGGTGTCAGGATGTCGCTCGACCTTCAAAAAGACTCAGTGCAAATTAATTTGCATATTTTGAGACAAACTTCCTGAAGCGGACGGAAAAATGACACCTGGTGCTGGGACACTAGGTGTCATGATGTCGCTCGACCTTCAAAAAGACTCAGTGCAAATTAATTTGCATATTATCAGACAAACTTCCTGAAGCGGACGGAAAAATGACACCTGGTGCTGGGACACTAGGTGTCAGGATGTCGCTCGACCATTAAAAAGACTCAGTGCAAATTAATTTGCATATTTTGAGACAAACTTCCTGAAGCGGACGGAAAAATGACACCTGGTGCTGGGACACTAGGTGTCAGGATGTCGCTTGACCTTCAAAAAGACTCAGTGCAAATTAATTTGCATATTATCAGACAAACTTCCTGAAGCGGACGGAAAAATGACACCTGGTGCTGGGACACTAGGTGTCAAAATATCTCTATGCTTTCAAAAAGTGTTGATACCATATATTCGTCAGGATGACGATTACACATTTTTAAAATATCGGCACTGATAGTTAACAACAAGAACGCAAAAAAAAAGAAAAATATTTTAAGTCCAAATAATCAAAATATAATCACTGCTTTTTAAAAATTTAATTAATAAATAATAACTTTGAAAATGCTTAGTTTGTGTTCAATAAATTAATTTTATTTTTTTGTTCAATAAATAATTGGGAGAATGTCCTATGCTCAAACTTCGCAATAATTCAATTATTTTCATAAATAATAACATTTTTTACAAAAATTCAATTATTTTCATGAATAATAAAATTCATCATAGAATTTCATTTTTTTTAATACAATTTTAATTGAATTCCTCGAAAAATTTAATTTCTTGAAAATTTTATTAAAATTTTTCGATAAAATTCAAATTTATTGATAAAATTCTTTATGATAATTTAGTTTCAAAAAACATTCATTCATTCAATGAATTATTAATTTTTGTATTGAAATAATTGAATTCTTGTAGAATTTTCCAATAAAAATTAATTTGAAAATGAATATTAGTTAAAATTTTAGATCATAATTGAATATTAAAAGCATTATTGCATGAATTTTTGAAAATACATAATTGTTAAAATACATAATTTAATTCTTTCGAAGAATTTTAGCAAAATTTTTGACAATACTGACATTTTTCGAAGAATTAACTTTAAATTGTATTAAAAATAATTGAAATCCTGTGACATTTTTTTAAATAATTGAATTCTTTTGAGATCTTTTATTAAAAAAGTAGATTGTGAAAATATTTGAATTTCAACGAAGAATTTAATTATATTTGTGAAATGTAATTAAATTCTTAGAAGAAAATTAAGAGAATAATTCCATTTTTCTAGGAATTTACTTTAAATTGTATTTTATAAATAATTGAAAATTTTTATGAAAATAATGGAATTCTTACAACGAATTTTATCAATTTTTTTTAAATAATTGAATTCGTGTGAAAAATGTAATTACTTGTAAAAATAATTGAATTTATGCAATGAATTTTATTACATTTTATTTAAAAAAATTAGACGAAAAAGCCAGTAATTGTCAATTTTCGAAAAATCTAATTTTTGTTTTTCAATTTCTTTCTTTCCAATTTAAATTTCTATTTTCTCAGTTTTGTCTCAGCGAGGAAAATCAAGAAAAAAGTTCTTTCTGCAACAAATTCGTTTCTGTTTTTAATTTCTTCATTTTATTCTAAAATTCCAATTTTCGGGAAAATGATTTGTCTCAACGTGCAAAAACCGACGAAATGGCCATTTCTTAAAAATCTAATTTTTGCTGTCAAAATTTTTCTTTCTATTTTAAAATTTTAGTTTTTTAGAAAGAGATTTGTCTCTGCTACCCAAACCAAGGCAAATAATTTGTTTCGCCAAAAAATAATTCCGAATATTTTTTACAACTTGAACACTAACCAAAAAACCTGAAAATTTCCAAATTTGAAGAAACTACTTTTTGCTGTTATAATTTCGCTTTCGATTTTAAAATTTTAGTCTATGTAAAAAGAGATTTGCCTTTGCTACCCAAACAAAAGCAAATAATTTGTTTCGCCAATAAATTATTCCGTATATTTTTTACAACTTGGACACTAGCTAAAAGTATTGAAAATTTCTAAATTTGAAAAATCTACTTTTTGCTGCCAAAATTTTTCTTTTCATTTTAAAATTCTTGTTTTTGTAGAAAGAGGTTTGTCTCTGCTACCCAAACTAGGGCAAATAATTTATTTCGCCAAGAAATTATTCTGTATATTTTTTACTACTTGGACAGAAACAAAAATAAATGAAAATTTCTAAGTTTGAAAAATCTACTTTTTGCTGCCAAAATTTTTCTTTCGGTTTTAAAAATTTAGTTTTTGTAGAAAGAAATTTGTTGCTGCTACCCAAACCAAGGCAAATAATTTATTTGGCCCAGAAATTAATCCGTTTATTTTTCACAACTTGGACACCAACGAAAAAAACTGAAAATATCCAAATTTGAAAAATCTACTTTTTGCGGCCAATATTTTTCTTTCGATTTTAAAATTTTTGTTTTTTTAAAGAGAATTGTTACTGATACCCAAACCAGAGCAAATAATTTATTTCGCCAAGAAATTATTCCGTATATTTTTTACAATTTGGACACTAACGAAAAAAACTGAAAATATCCAAATTTGAAAAATCTACTTTTTGCGGCCAATATTTTTCTTTCGATTTTAAAATTTTTGTTTTTTTAGAAAGAGATTTATCCCTACTACCCAAACCAAGGCAAATAATTTATTTCGCAAGGAAATTATTCCGTATATTTTTTACAACTTGGACAGAAACAAAAAAAAACTGAAAATTTCCAAATTTGAGAAACCTACTATTTGCTGCCAAAATTTTTCTTTCGATTTTAAAATTTTAGATTTTGCAAAAAGAGATTTGTCTCTGCTACTCATACCAAGGCAAATAATTTGTTTCGCCAAAAAAAAATTACTAATATTTTCACAACTTGGCCACAGACAAAAAAAACTGAAAATTTCTAAATTTAAAAAATCTGCTTTTTGCTGACAAAGTTTTTTTTTCGATTTTAAAATTTTAGTTTTTTGAGAAAGAGATTTGTCTCTGCTAGCCAAACTAAGGCTAATTATAGATTTCGCCACCAATATATGCCGTATATTTTTCACAACTTGGACCCTAACGAAAAAAACGGAAAATTCCACAAATTTAAAAAATTTTTCTTTTTGCTGCCAAAATTTTTCTTTTGATTTTAAAATTTTAGTTTTTGCAGAAAGAGATTTGTCTCTGCTACCTGAACCAAGGCAAATAATTTATTTCGCCAAGAAATTATTCTGTATATTTTTTTCAACTTAGATACTAAAGAAAAAAAACTGAAAATTTCTAAACTTGGAAAATATACTTTTTGATGCCAAAATTTTTCTTTCGAATTTAAGATTTTAGTTTTTGCAGAAAGAGATTTGTCTCTGCTACCTGAACCAAGGCAAATAATTTATTTCGCCAAGAAATCATTCCGTATATTTTTTATTACTTGGACAGAAACAAAAAAAGCTGAAAATTTCTAAATTTCATATTTCTACGTTTTGCTGCCAAAATTATTCTTTCGATTTTGAAATTTTAGTTTTTGCAAAAAGAGATTTGTCTCTGCTACTCATACCAAGGCAAATAATTTATTTCGCCAAGAAATTATTCTGTACATTTTTTACAATTTGGACAGAAACAAAAGAAACTGAAAATTTCTAAATTTGAAAATCTACTTTTTGCGGCCAAAATTTTTCTTTCGATTTCAAAATTTTGGTTTTTTTAGAAACAGATTTATCTCTGCTACCCAAACCAAGGCAAATAATTTGATTCGCCAATAAATTATTCCGAATATACTTCACAACTTGAATACTAACCAAAAAACCTGAAAATTTCCAAATTTGAAGAAACTACTTTTTGCTGTTATAATTTCGCTTTCGATTTTAAAATTTTAGTCTATGTAGAAAGAGATTTGCCTTTGCTACCTAAACAAAAGAAAATTATTTGTTTCGCCAAGAAATTATTCCTAATATTTTTTACAACTTGGACACTAACGAAAAAAACTGAAAATTTCCAAATTGGAAGAATCTACTTTTTTCTGTTATAATTTTGGTTTTATTTCTAAACTTCCACTTTTTTGAGAAATAGATTTGCCTTTTCGACCCAAACCAAAGCTAATAATTTGTTTCGCCAATAAATTATTCCGTATATTTTTTAAAACTTGGACACTGGCAAAAAGTATTGAAAATTTCTAAATTTGAAAAATCTACTTTTTGCTGCCAAAATTTTTCTTTTCATTTTAAAATTCTTGTTTTTGTAGAAAGAGGTTTGTCTCTGCTACCCAAACCAAGGCAAATAATTTGTTTCGCCAAGAAATTATTACTAATATTTTCAAAACTTAGACACTAACAAAAAAACTGAAGATTTCTAAATTTCAAAAATCTACTTTTCGCTGCCAAAATTTTTCTTTCGAATTTAAAATTTTAATTTTTGCAGAAAGAAATTCGTCTCTGCTACCCAAACCAGGGCAAATAATTTATTTCGCCAAAAAATTATTCCGTATATTTTTTACTACTTGGACAGAAACAAAAATAAATGAAAATTTCTAGACTTGAAAATTCTATTTTTCGTTGACAATATTTTTCTTTCGAATTTAAAATTTTGATTTTTTTAGAAAGAGATTTGTCTCTGCTAGCCAATCCAAGGCAAATAATAATTTATATCGCCAGGAAATTATTCCGTATATTTTTTACAACATGGACAGAAACAAAAAAAAACTGAAAATTTCCAAATTTGAGAAACCTACTATTTGCTGCCAAAATGTTTCTTTCGATTTTAAAATTTTGATTTTATTAGAAAGAGATTTGTCTCTACTACCCAAACCAGGGCAAATAATTTATTTCGCAAGGAAATTATTCCGTATATTTTTTACAACTTGGACAGAAACAGTTTTTGAGAAAGAGATTTGTCTCTGCTACACGAACCAAGGCAAATAATTTGTTTCGCCAAAAAATTATTCCTAATATTTTCACAACTTAGCCACTAACAAAAAAAAACTAAAAATTTCTAAATAAGAAAAATCTGCTTTTTGCTGACAAAGTTTTTCTTTCGATTTTAAAATTTTAGTTTTTTGAGAAAGAGATTTGTCTCTGCTAGCCAAACTAAGGCTAATTATATATTTCGCCACCAATATATGCCGTATATTTTTCACAACTTGGACCCTAACGAAAAAAACGGAAAATTCCCAAATTTGAAAAATTTACTTTTTGCTGCCAAAATTTTTCTTTCGATTTTAAAATTTTGATTTTTTTAGAAAGAGATTTGTCTCTGCTATCCAATCCAAGGCAAATAATTTATTTCGCAAGGAAATTATTCCGTATATTTTTTACAACTTGGACAGAAATAGTTTTTCGAGAGAGAGATTTGTCTCTGCTAGCCAAACTAAGGCTAATTATATATTTCGCCACCAATGTATGCCGTATATTTTTCACAACTTGGACCCTAACGAAAAAAACGGAAAATTCCCAAATTTGAAAAATTTACTTTTTGCTGCCAAAATTTTTCTTTTGACTTTAAATTTTGATTTTTTTAGAAAGAGTCTTTGAAAAAAAAATTGTCTTTGCTACCTAAACAGAGACAAACAATTTGTTTCGAAAAGAAATTATTCCGTATATTTTTTTCAACTTGGATACTAAAGAAAAAAAAACTGAAAATTTCTAAACTTGGAAAATATACTTTTTGATGCCAAAATTTTTCTTTCGATTTTAAAATTTTAGTTTTTGTGGAAAGAAATTTGTCTCTGCAACCCAAACCAGGGCAAATAATTTATTTCGCCAAGAAATTATTACGTATATTTTTTACTACTTGGACAGAAAGAAAAGAAACTGAAAACTTCTAAATTTAAAACATCAACTTTTTGCTGCCAAAATTTTTCTATCGATTTAAAAATTTAAATTTTTGTAGAAAGAAATTTGTCCCTGCTACCTAAACCAGGGCAAATAATTTATTTCGATAAGAAATTATTCCGTTTATTTTTTACTACTTGGACAGAAACAAAAAAAACTGAAAATTACTGAATTTAAAGAATCTACTTTTTGCTGCCAAAATTTTTCTTTCAATTATAAAATTCCAATTCTTTTAGAAAGAAATTAGTCTCTGCTACCTGAAGCAAGGCAAATAATTTATTTCGCCAAGAAATCATTCCGTATATTTTTTACTACTTGGACAGAAACAAAAAAAACTGAAAATATCCAAATTTGAAAAATATACTTTTTGCGGCCAAAATTTTTCTTTCGATTTTAAAATTTTTGTTTTTGTAGAAAGAAATTTGATTCTGCTACCCAAACCAGGGCAACTAATTTATTTCGACAAGAATCTATTCCGTATATTATTTACTACTTGGACAGAAACAAAAAAAAACTGATTTCTAAATTTGAAAAATCTACTTTTTGCTGACAAAATTTTTCTTTCAAATTTAAAATTTTAGTTTTTGCAGAAAGAAATAAGTCTCTGCTACCAAAACCAAGGAATAGTATATTATGTGGCAAGCACGTAAAGCAATACTTTTTTGGTGAGGATGTAATTTTCAGTACAAGCCGTCGTTAGTGCGACATAGGTGAGACGACGGCGAGACGTAGGCGAGTCGAAGTCGAGACGAAGGCGAGCCAAAGTCGAGCCGAAGTCGCACAGACGGCGAGTATTGAAAGGATCCGAACCTAAAAATTGCTACGTGCGAGCCGCATACGCTATTTTTTCCGCCATAGATATGAAAAAGTGAATTCCGTCGAAAATCGGAAATTTGATTGGAATTCCTATAAGAATTCTGGCGGAATTACGATCTGGATTCTGAAAATTACGATGGGATCGGAATTTCGTCGGAAATCAGAATTTTGATTGGAATTCTTATTTGAATTCCGATCGGAATTATAATAATATATTAAAAATAATACTAATATATTATTATTATGTATTAAGAATTAATAAATGAATAAAAAAACAAAAAAAATTTATCAAACATCAACTGCCGTAAAAAGACTTTTTACGGCAGTAAACTGCCATAAAAAGTCTTTTTATGGCAGTTGTCCAAAACTGCCTTAAAAAGTGCTACTTTATTTGCCCAAAACAGGTCCCAAAAAGACACTTTTTCATGTCTATGGGGTAAAAAATAATTTGTTTCCCTAACTTATTATTTCTAATAATTTATACAACTTGGACACTAACTAAAAGTATTGAAAGTTTCTAAATTCGAAAAATCTACTTTTTGCGGCCAAAATTTTTCTTTCGATTTTAAAATTTTTGTTTTTTTTTGAAATAGATTTATCTCTGCTACCCAAACCAAGGCAAATAATTTGATTCGCCAATAAAAAATTCCGAATATAATTCACAACTTGGACACTAACCAAAAAACCTAAAAATTTCCAAATTTGAAGAAACTACTTTTTGCTGTTATAATTTTGCTTTTGATTTTAAAATTCTAGTTAATGTAGAAAGAGGTTTGTCTCTGCTACCCAAACCAAGGCAAATAATTTGTTTCGCCAAAAAATTATTCCGTATATTTTTTACTAATTGCACAGAAACAAGAAAATCTGAAAATTTCTAAACTTGAAAAATCTACTTTTTCAACTAAAATTTTTCTTTCGATTTTAAAATTTTAGTTTTTGCAAAAAGAGATTTGTCTCTGCTACACGAACCAAGGCAAATAATTTGTTTCGCTAAGAAATTATTCCTAATATTTTCACAACTTGGACACTAACGAAAAAAACTGAAAAATTCCAAATTAGAAAAATCTACGTTTTGTTGTCAAAATTTTTCTTTCGAATTTAAGATTTTAGTTTTTGCAGAAAGAGATTTGTCTCTGCTACCTGAACCAAGGCAAATAATTTATTTCGCCAAGAAATCATTCCGTAAATTTTTTACTACTTGGACAGAAACAAAAAAACTGAAAATTTCCAAATTTGAAAAATCTGCTTTTTGCTGCCAAAATTTTTCTTTCGATTTTAAAATTTTATTTTTTGCAGAAAGAGATTTGATTCTGCTACCCAAACCAGGGCAAATAATTTATTTCGACAAGAATCTATTCCATATATTATTTACTACTTGGACAGAAACAAAAAAAACTGATTTCTAAATTTGAAAAATCTACTTTTTGCTGACAAAATTTTTCTTTGAAATTTAAAATTTTAGTTTTTGCAGAAAGAAATAAGTTTTTGCTACCCAAACCAAGGCAAATAATTTGTTTCGCCAAGAAATTATTCCTAATATTTTCACAACTTTGGACACTAACAATAGAAACTGAAAATTCCTGAACTTAAAGAATCTACTTTTTGCTGCCAAAATTTTTCTTTCAATTTTAAAATTCCAGTTCTTTTAGATAGAAATTTGATTCTGCTACCCAAACCAGGGCAAATAATTTATTTCGCCAAGAAATTATTCCTAATATTTTCACAACTTGGACCCTAACGTAAAAAACTGAAATTTTCTAAATTTGTAAAATCTACTTTATGCTGCCAAAATTTTGCTTTTAATTTTAAAATGCCATTTTTTTAGAGAGAAATTTGTCTTTTCGACACAAACCAAGGCAAATAATATTTTTTTTCGCTATAAATTATTCCTCATATTTTTACAACTTAGACAACGAAGAAAATATTGGAATTTTCTAAATTTGAATAATCTCCTTTTTGCTGCTAATTTTTCCCTTTCGATTTTAAAATTCTAGCTTTTTATGGAAGATATTGGTCTTTTTGACCCAATTAAAAGGCAAATAATTTATTTTGCCAAGAAATTATTTCGAATATTTTCCACAACTTAGACTGTTCCGAAAAAAACTGGAATTTTCTGAATTTGAATAATCTTCTTTTTGCTGTTATAATTTTGGTTTCAATTTTAAAAATCCAGTTTTTTGATAAAATAGTTTTTTTCGAACCAAACCAAGGCAAATTATTTATTTCGTTATTAAATTATTCCGCATATATTTTACAACTTGGAACCAGAGGAAAAGAACGGGAAAATTTCCATTTTTTGAAAAATATTTTTATCGCTGCCAAAATTTTACTTTCAATTTTAAAATTGCAGTTTTTTGAGAATGGATTTTGTTTTTTTGACCCAAACCAAGGCAAATAATTATTTATCTCGCTTTAAATTATTCCTAATATTGTCACAACTCAGAGAAAGATGAAAAAACAAATTTTCAAAAATTTGAATAATCATATTTTTGCTCTCAAAATTTTGATTTTGATTTTAAAATTCCAGTTCTTTTAGAAAGAAATTTTTCTTTTCGACATAAGTCAAGGCAAATAATAATTTATTACGCTACAAATAATTTTAAATATTTTCAAAACTGAACAAGGAAGAAAAAAAGTAATGTTTGCTAAATTTGAGAAATCTCCCTTTTGCTGCCAAAGTTTTGCTTTCAATTTTAAAATTGTAATTTAGAAGAACCAAATTTGTCTTTTCAATCCAAAGCAGGGCACATAATTTATTTCGTCAACAAATTATTCCTAATATTTTTGCAATTTAAAAAACGAAGAAAAAACTGAAATTTTCTAAATTTGAATAATCGTCTTTATGCTGTTAAAATTTTACTTTCAATTTTAAAATTCCGGTTTTTAAGAATCAAATTTGTCTTTTCGGCCCATACCAAGGCAAATAATTTATTTTACTAACTAATTATTCTGTATATTTTCGATAACTTAGATATTGCCGAAAAACACTAAAATTTTCCAATTTTGAAAAATCTAATTTAGTCTAAGTATTTTATTTGCTTAAAATTTGAATTTCTGATAAAGAGTCTTTCGGAGACGAATTTTATTTCATTTATTTAATAGTTGAGGATTATGTAAAATTTTCATTTTTTGATAATTTGTTTCATGTTATTAATTTTAAAACTTATACCTAAGGTACGGAAAAAGGTTTTTATTTTGTAACATTCAAAATTTCGTAAGTTCATAAAATATTCTTAATATTAAAGAATGAGAGTTTTAAAGATTTTGTTAATTTGAAACTTTTTTTGCAGGCGTCAACGTCAAAAAGAGGAAAAATTGGCTGTTTCTGCAAGTATGTCGGACAAAGTTATTGAAGGACAACTCATGGAGATGGAAAACATGGATATGAATGAAAGTACGTTCTCTCCATTAGACAGCACCAGTAATGGAAAAGAAGACATCCAAGTAGGTAGTTTTAATGAAATTTTGTTTCAGCCAGAAGTGTCCAGGGAAGAAGAAAAAAAGGAGGATAAATATTGCGCTTATGTCAACGAGAACGAGGAAGAAATTGAAGATATTTTAGAAGAAATTGAGTTCGTAGTAGAAGAAGAGGAATATGAAGAGGAAATAGAAAAACAGGAACTTGCAGTTGAAGCAAGAGAAAAAACCGCTGCCAAGTTGTACATTTTTCTAATTTTGGTGTTCATTTCATGAACACTTTGCTTCCTCATAGAAATAATAATAATTGAAATATATGAATTACTTTTTATAAGAGGGTTAAAAATCATTAAATCTTGGACCAAAAAATGTGTTTTTATATATTCTATAAGATGGTAATAATAGTTTAATAATTACACATATGTTAATAAACAAGAATGTTTAAAAATGATATTTTTCACAATTTTTGATTTTTCAAATACCAATAATTTCATAATTTCTGCCCGAATCAGGTTAAAAAATAGGTCAATCGAAGCGTTTTTTAATGCTCTTCAAGTTGGTAATAATTTTTTGAAGTTACTTTTACATAATTTAAAAAATTTTTTATAAAAGTCTTATTTTTCAAAATTTTAGATTTTTAAAAGTTTAATATCTCCGGTTAATATGGACGAAAAATGTTCAATCAGGGCTCAAAAGATGCGTGTAAAAAAACTCTACAAATCTAAAGAAAAACATTTATAAGTGTCCTAACATTTTTTTAAGTTATGTCCAAAAAACGTTTTTTTACAAAATGAAAAATGCAAAAAAAAAATAGTTAAACTTCATGAATCGGGCTGAAAATACTCTCGTTTTATGTCCCCCGGGGAGACCTACAATTTAAAAAAAAATTGATGCCTTTAGCTCTTTCTCGTTCTGAGATATTGAGGCAAATGTAATGTTAGTACACACACACACACATCGGGACAAATTTTTAAAATCTGTTTTTTGGACTTCGGAGTTCAAAATACGTCGAAATTTTTTTTTATTTATTTAGAACATTTATACGGGGAGTTCCTGTGCATATATAAAGTACTAAAGTATTAGGCATAATAAAAAAAAAATTTATAAATATGTCAAAAAATGACAATTCAAAATTTTGCTAATACAAAGCTTCCTTTATGAGGAAGCAATATGAAGATGATAAGGAAAAAGAAGGAGAAAACAGTGAATTTGCAGAGCATGCAGCGGAACAAACACAGACATTATTGGAAGTGGAGGAATTTAAAGAGATAGAAGAAATAATAATAGAAGAAATAAATGAAAAAGTGGTAGCAGATAAAAGAAATATTCAAACCGAAACACATACCACGAAAGATTTGATTACGAAAATGGAGAGTGGTCAGAAATGTATTAAAAATTGTAATAAAGTTAATAAATTTAAAAATGTCAAAATCTTAGACGAATTCAAGACAGAGGAAAGGGAAATTTCAAAGATGAGCTACGTTATAAACGAGACTCTTAAGAAAGTTGTAGAGGAAAACAACCATAAAAAAGGTTGTCAAAACAAAGTGTGGAAAATCGTATCTCGTTATAGAAAAGGATTAAAAACCAAGTACAGTCTACAGTGTAATGAGTGTGGAGCACTTGTGCCAATTTGGTCAGAACCTAAAAGTGACGATTATTTAGATATTAATTTGGGTTCTGCTCTTGGCACTATTACAGCAGGAATTGGTTATTCTACAATAGAAGAAGCACTCGCAGCTATAAATGTGCATTACATGAGTCCTGCAATGTATATAAAAAAACGATTTGAAATAGGAATGCATTTGATAGATATTAATAAGAATGTAATGAAAGCTGCAGCTCAGAAAGAAGCAGAAATGGCAATTGCAAAAGGACATGTAATTAATGGAGTACCATACATAACGGTTGTGGTCGATTGTGCATGGTGCAAAAGAAGTTACCGCACATCGGCATATGATGCCTTAGGAGGATGTGTTTTGATAATTGGTTATGAAACAAACAAAATAATAGATTGCATTATAAGGAATGTCCCTTGTGCAACGTGTCAACGAGCAATGAAGGATAAACGAGAACATAAAGAACATAAATGCTTTTCTAACTACGATGAAAGTAAAAGTTCTTCAAGTATGGAAGCTGAAATGGTTGTCGAAGGTTTCACGACAAGTGAAGACAAATATGGATTAATTTATAAATATAGAATTGGTGATGGAGACAGTAGTACAGATGTATTACTTGCAAATCATGATCCTTACGAAAAACATAATGTTGTGGTAAAAAAATTGGAGTGCACCAATCATAAATTTAGAAATTTTTGTAACCTTATCGAACATGTTACATCAGTAAAAGCTCAAGATGAAGATAAAAATCCCGGAAATTCAGTGGCCCGAAGACTCTTAGGAAGCAAGAAATTAAAGTTACGAATTAAAATCATTTCAGCAATTGATAGACGCAGAGAGGATGAAACTTTAACATTCAATAAAAAAATTGACTTGTTGTATGAGGATATACAGAATGTAGTAAGCCATTGCTTTGGTCAACATGCAAACTGTGCAAGACTGAATTGGCCTTGTAAGGGTAGAAATTTATTAGGAGAGGAGAATTTGATTCCTGTATTAAGTAAAAGTCATGCTTATGCAGAAATTGTATCAGGATTACGCTTGTTGGGACGTCACACAGAAAGTTTGTTGTACAAAGTTACAACAAATGTTGTTGAATCTGCCAATAACAATCTTTGTAAAGTTGTTTCTGGCAAGAGAATTAACTACACTGCAAAAGAAAGCTACACTGTACGTTGTCATGCTGCTGCAATGCAGTTTTCAACAAAACAAGTTTTAACAACTGTGTTTGAAGGTATTGACAAAGAAGTACCTCAAGTTGCAGAAATAATGGAAAATCGGCGAAAATTGAAGATTGAAAACAATAAAAAGTATGCTCAAGAAAAGAGAAGAACCAAAAGGTTCTTCAGGAAAAACAAGGATAAAGATTATGGACAAAATTCAAATCAACCTGATATATCAGAAGAATTATTTGCAAAAGAAAAAGATGCGCTAATGAATGAATTGGAAAAATATCAAATTGAGAGAGATGCAGTTGCAGAAAGAACAAAAAACCAGTCGGAATCAAGTGAGTGGAAGAGAATACGTCGTAAAATGCTTACAGCTTCAAACTTTGGTCGTGTTTGCAGTAGGCAGAAAACTACGTTGACTGGAAAATTGGTAAAGGCAATATTGTTTAACAAAGTTGTAACGGATGCAATGGAATATGGAAAATACCACGAAGAAGATGCCAGACAGCAGTTGGCAAAGAAATTAGGTATTAAAATTGAAAATAGTGGATTCTTCATAGATCCAGAGATAAAATTTTTAGGATGCTCTCCAGATGGATTAATTGCAGAGGAATTATGTGATATAAATATTCCTTTGAATGCAATTATGAACAGAAAATGTAACGAATTTTCGTATGAAGTAGTTGCAGGTGGTATTGTCGAAATAAAATGCCCATACTCTGCCAAGAATATGAAAATTCAAGAAGCAAAAGAAAAGATTGATACTATCAAAAAATGGTTTCATAAGGATATGAAGTTTCTAAAAACTTCACATGAATATTACTATCAAATTCAGGGACAACTGCACTGTACAAGGCGAAAATATTGCATTTTTGTCATTTGGACATTGTGTGATATGGAGATGACGGTAATTTTACGCGATGACAAATTTTGGGATGAAAAGGTAAATAAATTAACAGAGTTTTATTTACATTGCCTTCTTCCTGAAATCATCGATAGTAGACACCTGAGAGGATTTAACCCTCGCGAACCTCAGTTCGTTCTAGATGCAAGAGAACCTTATATAGCTATCCAAAAGGAGAAAAAAGAGAAGAAGTTTAATGCTATTCTTCAGAAATGTATTGAAGCTGAAAAGGAAAAAGCAAATATCGAAAGTACTTTAAAAACGAGTCCAGCAGCAAATCCTTCCCAACCATCATTAAAAAGAAAAGCAGATTTCAAAAACTGTACACAGACAACTGTAAAAAAAATAAAAGCTCACAACGATGTGGAACTTGCGGAACCATCACATGTGAATAAAATTTTAGCACCATCAGAAGAAGATGTGTTTCATCAATTAATAAATATGGAGCATTCTCAAAATGATTGGGAACTTGCGGAACCATTAAATGTGAATAACATTTTAGTACCATCAGAAGAAGATGTGTTTCATCTTTTAATAAATATGGAGCATTCTCTTCAAGATTTAAAGAAAATAATACTCAACGTTGAAGTATATTTGGATGATGACTGCATTGATTCATTTCTGAGAGTATTACAAATGTACTACCCAGAATTTGAATTTTTAAGTGTGCACTATCTTACCAATTCAAAATTCATAAAACCATGTTTAAACAATATTGACGTGCAAATAGTTGGTGGAAATTCTTCCGTTCATTGGCGCTGCTATTATTTCTTCGATGGAGTTTTATACATTTACGACAGTTTATACATGCCAACGTATGAAAAACTCACCAAACAAGAACAAGTGTACATCAATCGACGCTACCCAAACCTAACTCCTGACAAAGTCATACCACTACAAGTTACTCACCAAATAGATGGTACAAGTTGTGGAGTTTATGCAGGAGAATTTGCAATGTCCTTATGTTTAAAAGAGGATCCATGTACTCAAGATTACTCTATAGATTCGCTTGAAATGCGACAGCATTTTTTTGATATGATAAAGAATAAGGAAATAACCCGATTTCCGTTAAAAAATGAAAATGTAATCGAAATACTAGATAATTGAATAATTATCTGAAACAAAACACTGAGAAAACCTCAGAAGCAGCGTGAGAAAATTTAGTAACACTGCAAAAATGTATTAATAAAAATTTTCAAATTTAGTTTTCAATGTATGCTGTCATACTATCTTGAGAGAATTTAATTGTACAGCAGCGTGGGAAATATTGTAAGTTGAAAGACTTTCTTCAGAAAAAAACGAAATAGTGACTGGCTGAGAATGATCTTTGTTGTTTTTAACTTTATTTCCAGAGTACAACGTTGTATGAAACTCAGATGTGTGACGTTGTGCAGCAGCGAGGGATTTAATTTTCATATTTACAGCAGCGTGGGATATTTTATAAGAAAAAACTTCTTTAAAATAAACAACAAAGTGGGAGGATGAGGGTGGTTTTGTTGTTTATAACTTTTTTCAGAGTAGAACGTCATATAAAACCTAGATATGTGACGTTGTACAGCAGCGAGGGATCCAATATTATACTAAATCATGAAAACTAAGAGCAGCGTGGGAAACTTTATTATTAATAAGAATAAACGGCGTTGGAAGGTCTGGAAAATTTGTAGGTTACAATTATCGCCCGACAAAATACGGCACTGACTGATTTAAATGACGGGAAATAGGTAAATAAACATTTTTCAATCACTTTTTCTCTAAACACAGACACATTTTACAAAATAGGCCAACGTACAACGAGTAGGATTCTTCTTAATTACCTAAGTTCAAAAGATTGTTTAATTTCATGCAGAAACGCGGTTGTAAAATGTAAAATTGGAAATGATTGGAAAGTAATGTAATGACAGACAACAAGAAGCGGTTTACTGCCAGTCGCCAGAAGAGGGCAGAAGCATGCAGAGAGCACAATGGTCCAGCTGTTATGTTCTTAGCATTACATCACTTTCCAATTTTACATTTTACAACCGCGTTTCTGCATGAATTTAAACAATCTTTTGAATTTAGGTTATTAAGAAGATTCTTACTCGTTGTACGTTGGCCTATTTTGTAAAAAGTGTCTGTGTTTAGAGAAAAAGTGGTTGAAAAATGTTTATTTACCTATTTCACGTCATTTAAATCAGTCAGTGCCGTATTTTGTCGGGCGATAATTGTAACCTACAAATTTTCCAGACCTTCCAACGCCGTTAAGTAAAAAGTACAGCAAAAAAGGCTATTAAAAGTGGTCTTTTTTGGCACTTAATTTTATACATAATCTTAATAATTTTATTTTCAGAGTATGACGTCATAAAAAATTAACAATTATAACATTGTACAACAGCGAGGGATTTAATTATTACAATTACCAGCAGCGAGGGATATTTTATAAGAAAAAACTTCTTTAAAATAAACAACAAAGTGGGAGGATGAGGGTGGTTTTGTTGTTTATAACTTTTTTCAGAGTACAACGTCATAAAATGCCCAAATATGTGACGTTGTACAGCAGCGAGGGATCCAATATTATACTAAATCATGAAAACTAAGAGCAGAGTGGGAAACTTTATTATTAATAAGAATTTAAGTAAAAAGTACAGCAAAAAAGGCTATTAAAAGTGGTCTTTTTTGTCACTTAATTTTATACATAGTCTTAATAATTTTATTTTCAGAATATGACGTCATAAAAAATTAACAATTATGACATTGTACAGCAGCGAGGGTTTTTAATTATTACATTTAACAGCAGCGTGGGATATTTTATAAGAAAAAAGTTTTTTAAAAATAAACAACAAAGTGGGAGGATAAGGGTGGTTTTGTTGTTTATAACTTTTTTCAGAGTACAACGTCATAAAATGCCAAGATATGTGACGTTGTACAGCAGCGAGGGATCCAAAATTATACTAAATTATGAAAACTAAGAGCAGCGTGGGAAATATTATTATCAATCAGAACTTATGAAGTAAGAAGTTCATCAAAAAGGGCTGTAGATACTGGTCTTTCTTGTCAATTAGTTTTATTAAGTATCTTAATAATTTTATTTTCAGAGTAAAATGTCATATGAATAACAGGTTTCTGACATTGTACAACAGCAAGGGTTGTAATCATTATCTATGAAAGCAGCGTGGGAAATTTTATATTTAAATATTTGTTTAAACAATTGCCACAATGTTAAATTTGTAAAATATCTCCATTTTTATCTAATTTGATCAGAAAACAGTAAAATTAGAAAAAACGGCAATTTTCTGATTAAATTATGTCAAGAGATAATAAATAACAAAAATTTCTTTGCACAACATAAAAGTTCATTATTAACAACAAAAAATTGTTTAAACAACTGTAAAATTGTTAAATTTATGAATTATCTCAATTTTTACTAATTTTTGTTGATAATTGCAAAATTAGAAAAAACTGCAATTTTTGAAGAGACTTGTGTCACAAGATGATAAATAACAACAATAAATTGTTTAAACAACTGCAAAATTTCTAAATTTATTAATTATCTCTATTTTTTACTAATTTGCCTTGATAATTGCAAAATTAGAAAAAAACTGCAATTTTCTAAGAGACTTGTGTCACAAGATGATAAATAACAACTATAAATTGTTTAAACAACTGCAAAATTTTTAAATTTATTAATTATCTCTATATTTTACTAATTTTTGTTAATAATTGCAAAATTAGAAAAAAACTGCAATTTTCTAAGAGACTTGTGTCACAAGTTGATAAATAACAACAATAAATTGTTTAAACAACTGCAAAATTTTTAAATTTATTAATTATCTCCATTTTTTACTAATTTTCCTTGATAATTGCAAAATTAGAAAAAAACTGCAATTTTCTAAGAGACTTGTGTCACAAGTTGATAAATAACAACAATAAATTGTTTAAACAACTGCAAAATTTTTAAATTTATTAATTATCTCCATTTTTTACTAATTTTCCTTGATAATTGCAAAATTAGAAAAAACTGCAATTTTCTAAGAGACTTGTGTCACAAGATGATAAATAACAACAATAAATTGTTTAAACAACTGCAAATTTTGTTAATTTATTAATTATCTCTATTTTTTACTAATTTTCCTTGATAATTGCAAAATTAGAAAAAAACTGCAATTTTCTAAGGGACTTGTGTCTGAAGATGATAAATAACAACAATAAATTGTTTAAACAACGCTTGAAATCATCATCTACAAAATTTTTCTGTAAAGTTATTTTGAGATCCAACAAATCTTCGTGGCTTTCTACGATCCGTCGCGTCGGTCAAATTTCAGATGAAAACTAACTTCCAGAAGCAGCCGCACGGACCCAATTGGCGGCGCTCGAATCAGTGCAGCGACTAATGGACACGCTGTCGGTAACTCCGTGGATTTATAAAAAAGAAGATTTTGTTCAAAAAACGTTGTTTTTTATTGTTTTTATTCATTTTTTTTATAAGTTTAAAGATTATTAATTTTTTTATTATTTTTAAACATTTTTTATATCATTTTCGAAAGAAAATCAGACCCGTAGTATATGACCACTGAATAACATGTCCTTAAGTACCATTTTCTCAATTCCAAATAATTTTTTTTATCACACTTTGTTGTGATGATTTTATATACAAAGGACTAAAATCTGATTGTTCGATAAAGACAAATATTAATTTTTAAATTCCCCGTGCCATTTTGAAAAAATAATTACCCGTCTTCTTGATTTTTTGTTAAATAAGCAAACAACTTTAAATAAACTAATTTATTTGTACAACCGAAAGACCAGATTACAGTCCATTAAATGTACAATTATTTTAAAAAACTATATCCGTTAAGTGGTTTTCAAGAAAATGGTACCTAAGTGATCCGACATTTTGAATTTTTAAAATCTGAAACTAGATTCGTAATTAGCAATACCGAAAAACTTCGAGTAACAAATTTGAAGCCAATATATGAAGTTTTAATATTGTCCGCCATATTGGAGCCGCCGTTTTGAATTTATAAATCTTTTTTCAGATTCGTAATCAGCGACCCCAAAAACCCCCGATTAACAAATTTGAAGCCAATACGATGATTCTTTAATATTGTCGTACGCCATATTGGATCCGACATTTTGAATTTTTTAAATCTGTCTTTAGATTAGTAATCAGCGACCCCAAAAACCCCCGTGTAACAAATTTGAAGCCAATACAATGATTTTTTAATATTGTCGTCCGCCATATTGGATTCGCCATTTTGAATTTTTTAAATCTGACTTCAGATTCGTAATTAGCGACCCCGACAACCCTCAAGTAACAAATTTTAAGCAATTTCACAAACTTTTAAAAATTTGTTTATTTTCAGGCGCCATTTTGAATAAAAAAAATAACAAAAATCTTAAAACGCAAAGCATATTTTCAAACTAAAACTATCAGTAATACGTTTTTTATACCTTTGATGACTTGGAAAAATCAATTTAACAACTAAAATTGGATCTGAAAAAAAATTACTTTCAAAAATCTTGTATTTTTTGCGTATTTTTGAAAAAAGAAGGGTTAAACGTCACTTTTTGGAAATTTTAACCATGCCATTCGAAAGAGCGACCCCAAAAACATATAAATATGTCTTTGTAGACTTTTTAATAATTTTTTCTTTTAATAATATGAGCTTGAAACCGATGTTAAAAATCAGCACATTTGGGCGTTAAAGGGTTAAAACAATAATTTATTTAACGAACAACAAATAAACTCATGCACTTAAAATTTTTTGAGGTTATCTGTTATTAAAACATTGCCGATAAATGTTACTGAATTGTGACACCTGAGGCAACTAAATGTTACTTCTTGGTTATGACATTTTGTTACTGCTTTGAGTGAGAAATATATCATCTTGTGACCACCTTGTACATCACTACACTGTAAAAAAGCCCAATGTAAATTTACAACGTGTAACGTTGGAAACTTTTCGCTTCACGTATGACGTAGTACTATTACAGCCCGAATGTTAACTTACTTACCGTTCGTAACATAACCTCTCTTATGTGATTTCGCATCAAATTGTAAATCGACCACTCGTCGGTAATTTTACATAATAATTTCGCGGCATTTTTAAATTATTCTTTTTTTATATTTATTTTGCTTCCTCATAAAGGAAACCTTATAGTGATGTCCATTTCCGAATTTTTTTGAGTCAATTATTTTTACAAATTTTCAAGTGTAGAATATATATTTCGTCGAGAGGAACAAATGTCCGGATGTATGTGTGTATGTATGTGTGTGTGTGTGTGTGTATGTCACCGATTCTTGTGGACAAATTTTCTCTTACACGTCTTGATGGATTTTGATAAAATTTTGTAGGTGTATTACGGTCATGAATACCAAAAATCAGACAGAAGGATTTTCAAAAATATCTAAAAAAAATTTTTTTCAACAATTTTTTAATTTTTGAAAAAATTAATTTTTGGATTTTTTGAAATAACTTTCTTCTATATTAAAATTTTTATTAATTGTTGTCAAAATTGCATTCCTGACATAAAAACGAATCGATTCATGTATATAAAGTATATATTTTATCGAAATTTATAGAATTAATAAATATTTTAATTTTTCACAAAAAATTGAAATTTTGTATATTTTTTGACATTTTTATCATAACACTTTAAAATAATTATTCTAAAATAAAAAATTAAACAATTGGTATATATTATATTGAGGAAGCTTAATGATCATGAAATGAACAACTTGTTGTATTACATGAAGGTTAAACTAAAAAGGAAATAGAAGACAAATGTAAGAAATAAATAAATATATTAAATATTTATAATATACAAATCACATTTATTATTTATTATTAATATATATATATATATATTTGTACAACGCATTTTTTAAAGACACTTCTTGGATCAAACGCATACTTTGAGGACTTTTTGATTTTTTTGAACGTCCTCAAATAAAACAGGGATCTAACGCATAGTTTAGAGACAAAGCCAAAAAACAGTTCAAAAGCATATTTTGAGGACATGTATGATTTCTTGTGATCTAACAGATGGTGATACTAATACCTTTTTTGGTTAAAACCGACGTCTCCAAATTATGGTTTGTATGAATAATGTCCTTTGAATCAAACAGATTAACTGCTTCTTTCAGAGAAATAGCATATAAATAATCTAAGAACCTGCGCAACATAAATACAAAAGGATAATTGATGCGCAGTAGTAAAATACGATTAAAAAATATGCGCATAAGTGCAAATAATATAATAATTGCAATGTAATTATGCGCAGTAGTATCTCTTAAATACAAAATATGCGCACTAGTAAAATAAATAATAAAAACATGCGCAGTAGTTTTTTCTAAACACAAAACATGCGCACTAGTGCAATATCAAATTAAAACATGCGCAGTGGAGTATTTAAAAAAAAATTGCGCTTGAATCCATTTCAAAGTGAAAAAATGCGTTGTTGTAATTTTTAAAAACAACAACCGGCGCACTCTTACATGGTAAAGAAATAAGATGGGCAATAGATCATTCCAAACAGAAAATAAATTAAGTAATTAAGTAATAAGTAATTACTGCATAACAGAATATAACAATGCGCAGTAGAGCTTTCTGAAAAAATTATATGCGCAATAATATAAAACGCAATGTAACTATGCGCAGTAGTATCACTTAAATACAAAATATGCGCACTAGTGCAATAAATAATAAAAACATGCGCAGTAGTTTTTTCTGAACACAAGATATGCGCACTAGTGCAATATCAAATTAAAAAAAGCGCAGTAGAGTATTTCTAATAGAAAAATTGTGCATGTAAACATTTCAAAGGGAAAAAATGAGTAGTTCTAATTTTTGAATTCAATAACTTGCGCACTCTTACAAGGTAAAGAGAAAAGATGGGCAATAGATCACTACAAACAAAAAATTCATGAATTAGTGCATAACTCAATTCAACAATGCGCAATAGAGTCTTTTTAAAATTATATGCGCAATAATATAATACGCAATGTTACTATGCGCAGTAGTATCACTTAAATACAAAATATGTGCACTAGTGCAATAAAAACATGCGCAGTAGTATTTTCTAAACACAACACATAGGCACTAAAAAAATATTAAATTAAAACATGCGCAGTAATATATTTCAAAAAGAAAAATTGCGCATGAAATAATTTCAAAGTAAAAATATGCGATGTCCTGACTTTTAAATAGACCACTCCAAACAAAAAATAAATGAATTACTGTATAACAGAATATAACAATGCTCAATAGAGTTTTCTAAAAAAAATTACATGCGCAATTACGTTATACGCAATGTAACTATGCGCAATAGTATCTCTGAAATTCAAAATAAGCGCACGAGTGCAATAAACAATAAAAACTTATTACATTGTTGTCAGGTGAGTTTTAAAAAATTCAAGAACAGCGTTAGAGCTTAACACTTGAAAGGCGTATACTTAATAGATAGTTTGGGGACATGCAACTTAAAATACCGGATTATAGTTTAAAAATTATTTGTTTAGTAAACAATTTTTTCAATTTATAAACTACAATGTCCAAAACACCATTATGTCAATTTAGTGCTTTCTTGCATCAAATATCAAAATTAATGATAAAATTTAAGCCAAAAACTAACATTACATTCTCCAAAAAATCCATTTCTGCCAGAAATAAAAATTATAAATTTTAAAAAGTTTTGTTCCTAACTGCAACATTTTAAACTAAATAAATTGTTTTCAGAAGGGTTATCGAAAAATTCAAGAACAGCGTTAGACTCTAACACTTGAAGGACGTATACGTGATATATTGTTTGGGGACATGAAACTTAAATTACCGGATTAGAGTTAAAAAATTATTTGTTCATTAAATAATTTTTTTAATTTATAAACTATAATGCCCAAAACACCATTATGTCAATTTAGAGCTTTCTTGCATCAAAAATCAAAATTAATGATAAAATTATAGCCAACAGCTAAAAATACATTCTCCAAAAAATCCATTTCTGCTAAAAATGAAAATTATAAATTTTAAAAAGTTTTGGTCTGAACAGCAAAATTTTAAACTAAATAAAATGTTTTCAGAAGGGTTATCAAAAAATTCAAGAACAGCGTTAGAGCCTAACACATGAAGGACGTATACGTGATATATAGTTTGGGGAAATGAAAATTAAATTAAAAAATTCTTTGTTTAGTAAATAATTTTTTCAATTTATAAACTATAATGCCCAAAATACCATTATGTCAATTTAGAGTTTTCTTGCATCAAAAATCAAAATTATTGATAAAATTATAGCCAAAACAAACTCAAAAAAGTAAAATTACATTCTCCAAAAAAAATCCATTTCTGACAAAAATAAAAATTATAAATTTTAAAAAGTTTTGGTCCGAACTGCAAAATTTTAAACTAAATAAATTGTTTTCAGACTGGTTAAAGAAGAATTCAAGAACAGCGTTAGAGCCTAACACTTGAAAGACTTATACGTAATATATAGTTTGAGGACATGAAAATTAAATTACCGGATTAGGGCTGAAAAAATTATTTGTTTTGTAAATGATTTTTTTAATTTATAAACTATAATGCCCAAAACACCATTATGTCAATTTAGAGCTTTCTTGCATCAAACATCGAAATTAATGATAAAATTATAGCCAAAAACTAAAAATACATTCTGCACAAAATCCATTTCTGACAAAAATAAAAATTATAAATTTTAAAAAGTTTTGGACCGAACTGCAAAATTTTAAACTAAATAAATTGTTTTCAGAAGTGTTAAAGAAGAATTCAAGAATAGCGTTAGAGCCTAACACTTAAAGGACGTATACGTAATATATAGTTTGAGGACATGAAAATTAAATTACCGGATTAGGGCTGAAAAAATTATTTGTTAAGAAAATAATTTTTTCAATTTATAAACTATAATGCCCAAAACACCATTATGTCAATTAAGAGCTTTCTTGCATCAAACATGAAAATTAATGATAAAAATTACAGCTAAAAACTAAAATTACATTCTCCGAAAAATCCATTTCTGCCAAAAATAAAAATTATAAAATTTAAAAAGATTTGGTTCGAATTGCAAAATTTCACACTAAATAAATTGTTTTCAGAAGGGTTATCAAAAAATTCAAGGACAGCGTTAGACCCTAACACTTGAAGGACGTATACGTAATTACCGGATTAGAGCTTAAAAAATTAGTTGTTTTGTGAATAATTTTTTTAATGTATAAACTATAATACCCAAAACACCATTATGTCAATTTAGAGCTTTTTTGCATCAAACATAAAAATTAATGATAAAATTAAAGCCAAAAACTAAAAATACATTCTCCAAAAAATCCATATCTGCCAAGAATGTAAATTATAAATTTTAAAAAGTTTTGGTCCGAACTGCAAAATTTTAAACTAAATAAATTGTTTTTAGAAGGGTTATCGAAAAATTCAAGAACAGCGTTAGAGCCTAACACTTGAAGGACGTAAACGTGATATATAGTTTGGGGACATGAAACTGTAATTACCGGCTTAGAGCTTAAAAAATTATTTGTTTTGTAAATAATTTTTTTAATTTATAAACTATAATGCCCAAAACACCATTATGTCAATTTAGAGCTTTTTTGCTTCAAACATAAAAAATAATGATAAAATTAAAGCCAAAAACTAAAAATACATTCTCAAAAAAATCCATTTCTGCCAAAAATGTAAATTATAAATTTTAAAAAGTTTTGGTCCAAACTTCAAAATTTTAAACTAAGTAAATTGTTTTAAGAAGGGTAATCGAAAAATTCAAGAACAGCCTTAGAGCCTAACACTTAAAGGACGTAAACGTGTTATATAGTTTGGGGACATAAAACTGTAATTACCGGATTAGAGCTTAAAAAATTATTTGTTTTGTAAATAATTTTTTTAATTTATAAACTATATTGCCCAAAACACCATTATGTCAATTTAGAGCTTTCTTGCAATAAACATAAAAATAAATGATAAAATTATAGCCAAAAACTAAGATTACATTCTCCAAAAATATTTATTTCTGCCAAAAATGAAAATTATAAAATTTAAAAAGTTTTGGTCCGAACTGCAAAATTTTAAACTAAATAATTTGTTTTCAGAAGGGTTATCGAAAAATTCAAGAACAGCGTTAGAGCCTAACACTTGAATGACGTATACGTGATATGTAGTTCGGGGACATAAAACTGTTATTTCCGGATTAAAGCTTAAAAAATTATTTGTTTTGTAAATAATTTTTTTAATTTATAAACTATAATGCCCAAAACACCATTATGTTAATTTAGAGCTTTCTTGCATCAACCATAAAAATTAATGATAAAATTAAAGCCAAAAACTAAAAATACATTCTCCAAAAAATCCATTTCTGCCAAAAATGTAAATTATAAATTTTAAAATGTTTTGGTCCGAACTGCAAAATTTTAAACTAAATAAATTGTTTTCAGAAGGGTTATCAAAAATTCAAGAACAGCGTTAAAGCCTAACACTTGAAGGACGTATACGTCTGAGGACATGAAACTGTAATTACAGGATTAGAGCTTAAAAAATTATTTGTTTTGTAAATAATTTTTTTAATTTATAAACTATAATGCCCAAAACACCATTATGTCAATGTAGAGCTTTCTTCCATTAAACATCGAAATTAATGATAAAATTATAGCCAAAAACTAAAAATACATTCTCCACAAAATCCATTTCTGCCAAAAATGAAAATTATAAATTTTAAAAAGTTTTGGTCCGAACTGCAAAATTTTAAACTAAATAAATTGTTTTCAGAAGGGTTAAAGAAGAATTCAAGAATAGCGTTAGAGCCTAACACTTAAAGGACGTATACGTAATATATAGTTTGAGGACATGAAAATTAAATTACCGGATTAGGGCTGAAAAAATTATTTGTTAAGAAAATAATTTTTTCAATTTATAAACTATAATGCCCAAAACACCATTATGTCAATTAAGAGCTTTCTTGCATCAAACATGAAAATTAATGATAAAATTACAGCCAAAAACTAAAATTACATTCTCCGAAAAATCCATTTCTGCCAAAAATAAAAATTATAAAATTTAAAAAGATTTGGTTCGAATTGCAAAATTTCACACTAAATAAATTGTTTTTAGAAGGGTTATCGAAAAATTCAAGAACAGCGTTAGAGCCTAACACTTGAAGGACGTAAACGTGATATATAGTTTGGGGACATGAAACTGTAATTACCGGCTTAGAGCTTAAAAAATTATTTGTTTTGTAAATAATTTTTTTAATTTATAAACTATAATGCCCAAAACACCATTATGTCAATTTAGAGCTTTTTTGCATCAAACATAAAAAATAATGATAAAATTAAAGCCAAAAACTAAAAATACATTCTCAAAAAAATCCATTTCTGCCAAAAATGTAAATTATAAATTTTAAAAAGTTTTGGTCCAAACTTCAAAATTTTAAACTAAGTAAATTGTTTTAAGAAGGGTAATCGAAAAATTCAAGAACAGCCTTAGAGCCTAACACTTAAAGGACGTAAACGTGTTATATAGTTTGGGGACATGAAACTGTAATTACCGGATTAGAGCTTAAAAAATTATTTGTTTTGTAAATAATTTTTTTAATTTATAAACTATATTGCCCAAAACACCATTATGTCAATTTAGAGCTTTCTTGCAATAAACATAAAAATAAATGATAAAATTATAGCCAAAAACTAAGATTACATTCTCCAAAAATATTTATTTCTGCCAAAAATGAAAATTATAAAATTTAAAAAGTTTTGGTCCGAACTGCAAAATTTTAAACTAAATAATTTGTTTTCAGAAGGGTTATCGAAAAATTTAAGAACAGCGTTAGAGCCTAACACTTGAATGACGTATACGTGATATGTAGTTTGGGGACATAAAACTGTAATTACCGGATTAAAGCTTAAAAAATTATTTGTTTTGTAAATAATTTTTTTAATTTATAAACTATAATGCCCAAAACACCATTATGTTAATTTAGAGCTTTCTTGCATCAACCATAAAAATTAATGATAAAATTAAAGCCAAAAACTAAAAATACATTCTCCAAAAAATCCATTTCTGCCAAAAATGTAAATTATAAATTTTAAAATGTTTTGGTCCGAACTGCAAAATTTTAAACTAAATAAATTGTTTTCAGAAGGGTTATCAAAAATTCAAGAACAGCGTTAAAGCCTAACACTTGAAGGACGTATACGTCTGAGGACATGAAACTGTAATTACAGGATTAGAGCTTAAAAAAATATTTGTTTTGTAAATAATTTTTTTAATTTATAAACTATAATGCCCAAAACACCATTATGTCAATGTAGAGCTTTCTTCCATTAAACATCGAAATTAATGATAAAATTATAGCCAAAAACTAAAAATACATTCTCCACAAAATCCATTTCTGCCAAAAATGAAAATTATAAATTTTAAAAAGTTTTGGTCCGAACTGCAAAATTTTAAACTAAATAAATTGTTTTCAGAAGGGTTAAAGAAGAATTCAAGAATAGCGTTAGAGCCTAACACTTAAAGGACGTATACGTAATATATAGTTTGAGGACATAAAAATTAAATTACCGGATTAGGGCTAAAAAAATTATTTGTTAAGAAAATAATTTTTTCAATTTATAAACTATAATGCCCAAAACACCATTATGTCAATTATGAGCTTTCTTGCATCAAACATGAAAATTAATGATAAAATTACAGCCAAAAACTAAAATTACATTCTCCGAAAAATCCATTTCTGCCAAAAATAAAAATTATAAAATTTAAAAAGATTTGGTTCGAATTGCAAAATTTCACACTAAATAAATTGTTTTCAGAAGGGTTATCAAAAAATTCAAGGACAGCGTTAGACCCTAACACTTGAAGGACGTATACGTAATTACCGGATTAGAGCTTAAAAAATTAGTTGTTTTGTGAATAATTTTTTTAATGTATAAACTATAATACCCAAAACACCATTATGTCAATTTAGAGCTTTTTTGCATCAAACATAAAAATTAATGATAAAATTAAAGCCAAAAACTAAAAATACATTCTCCAAAAAATCCATATCTGCCAAGAATGTAAATTATAAATTTTAAAAAGTTTTGGTCCGAACTGCAAAATTTTAAACTAAATAAATTGTTTTTAGAAGGGTTATCGAAAAATTCAAGAACAGCGTTAGAGCCTAACACTTGAAGGACGTAAACGTGATATATAGTTTGGGGACATGAAAACTGTAATTACCGGCTTAGAGCTTAAAAAATTATTTGTTTTGTAAATAATTTTTTTAATTTATAAACTATAATGCCCAAAACACCATTATGTCAATTTAGAGCTTTTTTGCATCAAACATAAAAAATAATGATAAAATTAAAGCCAAAAAACTAAAAATACATTCTCAAAAAAATCCATTTCTGCCAAAAATGTAAATTATAAATTTTAAAAAGTTTTGGTCCAAACTTCAAAATTTTAAACTAAGTAAATTGTTTTAAGAAGGGTAATCGAAAAATTTAAGAACAGCCTTAGAGCCTAACACTTAAAGGACTTAAACGTGTTATATAGTTTGGGGACATAAAACTGTAATTACCGGATTAGAGCTTAAAAAATTATTTGTTTTGTAAATAATTTTTTTAATTTATAAACTATATTGCCCAAAACACCATTATGTCAATTTAGAGCTTTCTTGCAATAAACATAAAAATAAATGATAAAATTATAGCCAAAAACTAAGATTACATTCTCCAAAAATATTTATTTCTGCCAAAAATGAAAATTATAAAATTTAAAAAGTTTTGGTCCGAACTGCAAAATTTTAAACTAAATAATTTGTTTTCAGAAGGGTTATCGAAAAATTCAAGAACAGCGTTAGAGCCTAACACTTGAATGACGTATACGTGATATGTAGTTTGGGGACATAAAACTGTAATTACCGGATTAAAGCTTAAAAAATTATTTGTTTTGTAAATAATTTTTTTAATTTATAAACTATAATGCCCAAAACACCATTATGTTAATTTAGAGCTTTCTTGCATCAACCATAAAAATTAATGATAAAATTAAAGCCAAAAACTAAAAATACATTCTCCAAAAAATCCATTTCTGCCAAAAATGTAAATTATAAATTTTAAAATGTTTTGGTCCGAACTGCAAAATTTTAAACTAAATAAATTGTTTTCAGAAGGGTTATCAAAAATTCAAGAACAGCGTTAAAGCCTAACACTTGAAGGACGTATACGTCTGAGGACATGAAACTGTAATTACAGGATTAGAGCTTAAAAAAATATTTGTTTTGTAAATAATTTTTTTAATTTATAAACTATAATGCCCAAAACACCATTATGTCAATGTAGAGCTTTCTTCCATTAAACATCGAAATTAATGATAAAATTATAGCCAAAAACTAAAAATACATTCTCCACAAAATCCATTTCTGCCAAAAATGAATATTATAAATTTTAAAAAGTTTTGGTCCGAACTGCAAAATTTTAAACTAAATAAATTGTTTTCAGAAGGGTTAAAGAAGAATTCAAGAATAGCGTTAGAGCCTAACACTTAAAGGACGTATACGTAATATATAGTTTGAGGACATGAAAATTAAATTACCGGATTAGGGCTAAAAAAATTATTTGTTAAGAAAATAATTTTTTCAATTTATAAACTATAATGCCCAAAACACCATTATGTCAATTATGAGCTTTCTTGCATCAAACATGAAAATTAATGATAAAATTACAGCCAAAAACTAAAATTACATTCTCCGAAAAATCCATTTCTGCCAAAAATAAAAATTATAAAATTTAAAAAGATTTGGTTCGAATTGCAAAATTTCACACTAAATAAATTGTTTTCAGAAGGGTTATCAAAAAATTCAAGGACAGCGTTAGACCCTAACACTTGAAGGACGTATACGTAATTACCGGATTAGAGCTTAAAAAATTAGTTGTTTTGTGAATAATTTTTTTAATGTATAAACTATAATACCCAAAACACCATTATGTCAATTTAGAGCTTTTTTGCATCAAACATAAAAATTAATGATAAAATTAAAGCCAAAAACTAAAAATACATTCTCCAAAAAATCCATATCTGCCAAGAATGTAAATTATAAATTTTAAAAAGTTTTGGTCCGAACTGCAAAATTTTAAACTAAATAAATTGTTTTTAGAAGGGTTATCGAAAAATTCAAGAACAGCGTTAGAGCCTAACACTTGAAGGACGTAAACGTGATATATAGTTTGGGGACATGAAACTGTAATTACCGGCTTAGAGCTTAAAAAATTATTTGTTTTGTAAATAATTTTTTTAATTTATAAACTATAATGCCCAAAACACCATTATGTCAATTTAGAGCTTTTTTGCATCAAACATAAAAAATAATGATAAAATTAAAGCCAAAAACTAAAAATACATTCTCAAAAAAATCCATTTTCTGCCAAAAATGTAAATTATAAATTTTAAAAAGTTTTGGTCCAAACTTCAAAATTTTAAACTAAGTAAATTGTTTTAAGAAGGGTAATCGAAAAATTCAAGAACAGCCTTAGAGCCTAACACTTAAAGGACTTAAACGTGTTATATAGTTTGGGGACATAAAACTGTAATTACCGGATTAGAGCTTAAAAAATTATTTGTTTTGTAAATAATTTTTTTAATTTATAAACTATATTGCCCAAAACACCATTATGTCAATTTAGAGCTTTCTTGCAATAAACATAAAAATAAATGATAAAATTATAGCCAAAAACTAAGATTACATTCTCCAAAAATATTTATTTCTGCCAAAAATGAAAATTATAAAATTTAAAAAGTTTTGGTCCGAACTGCAAAATTTTAAACTAAATAATTTGTTTTCAGAAGGGTTATCGAAAAATTCAAGAACAGCGTTAGAGCCTAACACTTGAATGACGTATACGTGATATGTAGTTTGGGGACATAAAACTGTAATTACCGGATTAAAGCTTAAAAAATTATTTGTTTTGTAAATAATTTTTTTAATTTATAAACTATAATGCCCAAAACACCATTATGTTAATTTAGAGCTTTCTTGCATCAACCATAAAAATTAATGATAAAATTAAAGCCAAAAACTAAAAATACATTCTCCAAAAAATCCATTTCTGCCAAAAATGTAAATTATAAATTTTAAAATGTTTTGGTCCGAACTGCAAAATTTTAAACTAAATAAATTGTTTTCAGAAGGGTTATCAAAAATTCAAGAACAGCGTTAAAGCCTAACACTTGAAGGACGTATACGTCTGAGGACATGAAACTGTAATTACAGGATTAGAGCTTAAAAAAATATTTGTTTTGTAAATAATTTTTTTAATTTATAAACTATAATGCCCAAAACACCATTATGTCAATTTAGAGCTTTCTTGCATCAAACATCGAAATTAATGATAAAATTATAGCCGAAAACTAAAAATACATTCTGCACAAAATCCATTTCTGACAAAAATAAAAATTATAAATTTTAAAAAGTTTTGGTCCGAACTGCAAAATTTTAAACTAAATAAATTGTTTTCAGAAGGGTTAAAGAAGAATTCAAGAATAGCGTTAGAGCCTAACACTTAAAGGACGTATACGTAATATATAGTTTGAGGACATGAAAATTAAATTACCGGATTAGGGCTGAAAAAATTATTTGTTAAGAAAATAATTTTTTCAATTTATAAACTATAGTGCCCAAAACACCATTATGTCAATTAAGAGCTTTCTTGCATCAAACATGAAAATTAATGATAAAATTACAGCCAAAAACTAAAATTACATTCTCCGAAAAATCCATTTCTGCCAAAAATAAAAATTATAAAATTTAAAAAGATTTGGTTCGAATTGCAAAATTTCACACTAAATAAATTGTTTTCAGAAGGGTTATCAAAAAATTCAAGGACAGCGTTAGACCCTAACACTTGAAGGACGTATACGTAATTACCGGATTAGAGCTTAAAAAATTAGCTGTTTTGTGAATAATTTTTTTAATGTATAAACTATAATACCCAAAACACCATTATGTCAATTTAGAGCTTTTTTGCATCAAACATAAAAATTAATGATAAAATTAAAGCCAAAAACTAAAAATACATTCTCAAAAAAATCCATATCTGCCAAGAATGTAAATTATAAATTTTAAAAAGTTTTGGTCCGAACTGCAAAATTTTAAACTAAATAAATTTTTTTTAGAAGGGTTATCGAAAAATTCAAGAACAGCGTTAGAGCCTAACACTTGAAGGACGTAAACGTGATTTATAGTTTGGGGACATGAAACTGTAATTACCGGCTTAGAGCTTAAAAAATTATTTGTTTTGTAAATAATTTTTTTAATTTATAAACTATAATGCCCAAAACACCATTATGTCAATTTAGAGCTTTTTTGCATCAAACATAAAAAATAATGATAAAATTAAAGCCAAAAACTAAAAATACATTCTCAAAAAAATCCATTTCTGCCAAAAATGTAAATTATAAATTTTAAAAAGTTTTGGTCCAAACTTCAAAATTTTAAACTAAGTAAATTGTTTTGAGAAGGGTAATCGAAAAATTCAAGAACAGCCTTAGAGCCTAACACTTAAAGGACGTAAACGTGTTATATAGTTTGGGGACATGAAACTGTAATTACCGAATTAGAGGTTAAAAAATTATTTGTTTTGTAAATAATTTTTTTAATTTATAAACTATGTTGCCCAAAACACCATTATGTCAATTTAGAGCTTTCTTGAAATAAACATAAAAATAAATGATAAAATTATAGCCAAAAACTAAGATTACATTCTCCAAAAATATTTATTTCTGCCAAAAATGAAAATTATAAAATTTAAAAAGTTTTGGTCCGAACTGCAAAATTTTAAACTAAATAATTTGTTTTCAGAAGGGTTATCGAAAAATTCAAGAACAGCGTTAGAGCCTAACACTTGAATGACGTATACGTGATATGTAGTTTGGGGACATAAAACTGTAATTACCGGATTAAAGCTTAAAAAATTATTTGTTTTTTAAATAATTTTTTTAATTTATAAACTATAATGCCCAAAACACCATTATGTTAATTTAGAGCTTTCTTGCATCAACCATAAAAATTAATGATAAAATTAAAGCCAAAAACTAAAAATACATTCTCCAAAAAATCCATTTCTGCCAAAAATGTAAATTATAAATTTTAAAATGTTTTGGTCCGAACTGCAAAATTTTAAACTAAATAAATTGTTTTCAGAAGGGTTATCAAAAATTCAAGAACAGCGTTAAAGCCTAACACTTGAAGGACGTATACGTCTGAGGACATGAAACTGTAATTACAGGATTAGAGCTTAAAAAATTATTTGTTTTGTAAATAATTTTTTTAATTTATAAAATATAATGCCCAAAACACCATTATGTCAATGTAGAGCTTTCTTCCATTAAACATCGAAATTAATGATAAAATTATAGCCAAAAACTAAAAATACATTCTCCACAAAATCCATTTCTGCCAAAAATGAAAATTATAAATTTTAAAAAGTTTTGGTCCGAACTGCAAAATTTTAAACTAAATAAATTGTTTTCAGAAGGGTTAAAGAAGAATTCAAGAATAGCGTTGAAGCCTAACACTTAAAGGACGTATACGTAATATATAGTTTGAGGACATGAAAATTAAATTACCGGATTAGGGCTGAAAAAATTATTTGTTAAGAAAATAATTTTTTCAATTTATAAACTATAATGCCCAAAACACCATTATGTCAATTAAGAGCTTTCTTGCATCAAACATGAAAATTAATGATAAAATTACAGCCAAAAACTAAAATTACATTCTCCGAAAAATCCATTTCTGCCAAAAATAAAAATTATAAAATTTAAAAAGATTTGGTTCGAATTGCAAAATTTCACACTAAATAAATTGTTTTCAGAAGGGTTATCAAAAAATTCAAGGACAGCGTTAGACCCTAACACTTGAAGGACGTATACGTAATTACCGGATTAGAGCTTAAAAAATTAGTTGTTTTGTGAATAATTTTTTTAATGTATAAACTATAATATCTAAAACACCATTATGTCAATTTAGAGCTTTTTTGCATCAAACATAAAAATTAATGATAAAATTAAAGCCAAAAACTAAAAATACATTCTCCAAAAAATCCATATCTGCCAAGAATGTAAATTATAAATTTTAAAAAGTTTTGGTCCGAACTGCAAAATTTTAAACTAAATAAATTGTTTTTAGAAGGGTTATCGAAAAATTCAAGAACAGCGTTAGAGCCTAACACTTGAAGGACGTAAACGTGATATATAGTTTGGGGACATGAAACTGTAATTACCGGCTTAGAGCTTAAAAAATTATTTGTTTTGTAAATAATTTTTTTAATTTATAAACTATAATGCCCAAAACACCATTATGTCAATTTAGAGCTTTTTTGCATCAAACATAAAAAATAATGATAAAATTAAAGCCAAAAACTAAAAATACATTCTCAAAAAAATCCATTTCTGCCAAAAATGTAAATTATAAATTTTAAAAAGTTTTGGTCTAAACTTCAAAATTTTAAACTAAGTAAATTGTTTTAAGAAGGGTAATCGAAAAATTCAAGAACAGCCGTAGAGCCTAACACTTAAAGGACGTAAACGTGTTATATAGTTTGGGGACATAAAACTGTAATTACCGGATTAGAGCTTAAAAAATTATTTGTTTTGTAAATAATTTTTTTAATTTATAAACTATATTGCCCAAAACACCATTATGTCAATTTAGAGCTTTCTTGCAATAAACATAAAAATAAATGATAAAATTATAGCCAAAAACTAAGATTACATTCTCCAAAAATATTTATTTCTGCCAAAAATGAAAATTATAAAATTTAAAAAGTTTTGGTCCGAACTGCAAAATTTTAAACTAAATAATTTGTTTTCAGAAGGGTTATCGAAAAATTCAAGAACAGCGTTAGAGCCTAACACTTGAAGGACGTATACAAGATATATAGTTTGGGGACATGAAACTGTAATTACCGGATAAGAGCTTAAAAAATTATTTGTTTTGTAAATAATTTTTTTAATTTATAAACTATAATGCCCAAAACACCATTATCTTTAATTAGAGCTTTCTTGCATTAAACATAACATTTAATGATAAAATTATAGCCAAAAACTAAAAATACATTCTCCAAAAAATCCATTTCTGCCAAAAATAAAAATTATTAATTTTAAAAAGTTTTAGTGCGAACTGCAAAATTTTAAACTAAATAATTTGTTTTCAGAAGGGTTATCGAAACATTCAAGAACAGCGTTAGAGCCTTACACTTGAAGGACGTATACGTGATATATAGTTTGGGAACATGAAACTGTAATTACCGGATTAGAGCTTAAAAAATTATTTGTTTTGTAAATAATTTTTTTAATTTATAAACTATAATGCCCAAAACACCATTATGTCAATTTAGAGCTTTCTTGCATTAAACATAAAAATTAATGATAAAATTATAGCCAAAAACTAACAATACATTCTTTAAAAAACCCATTTCTGCCAAAAATTAAAATTATAAATTTTAAAAAGTTTTGGTCCGAACTGCAAAATTTTAAACTAAATAATTTGTTTTCAGAAGGGTTATCAAAAAATTCAAGGACAGCGGTAGACCCTAACACTTGAAGGACGTATACGTGATATATAGTTTGGGGACATGAAACTGTAATTACCGGATAAGAGCTTAAAAAATTATTTGTTTTGTAAATAATTTTTTTAATTTATAAACTATAATACCCAAAACACCATTATGTCAATTTAGAGCTTTTTTGCATCAAACATAAAAATTAAAGATAAAATTAAAGCCAAAAACTAAAAATACATTCTCCAAAAAATCCATTTCTGCCAAAAATGAAAATTATAAATTTTAAAAAGTTTTGGTGCAAACTGAAAAATTTTAAACTAAATAAATTGTTTTCAGAAGGGTTATCGAAAAATTGATGAACAGCGTTTGAGCCTAACACTTAGAGGACGTATACGTGATATATAGTTTGGGGACATGAAACTGTAATTACCGGATTAGAGCTTAAAAAATTATTTCTTTGTAAATAATTTTTTTAATTTATAAACTATAATGCCCAAAACACCATTATGTCAATTTAGAGCTTTTTTGCATCAAACATAAAAATTAAAGATAAAATTAAAGCCAAAAACTAAAAATACATTCTCCAAAAAATCCATTTCTGCCAAAAATGAAAATTCTAATTTTTAAAAAGTTTTGGTGCGAACTGCAAAAATTTACACTAAATAAATTGTTTTCAGAAGGGCTATTGAAAAATTCAAGGACAGCGTTGAAGCCTAACACTTGAAGGACGTATCCGTGATATATAGTTTGGGGACATGAAACTGTAATTACCGGATTAGAGCTTAAAAAATTATTTGTTTTGTAAATAATTTTTTTAATTTATAAACTATAATGCCCAAAACACCATTATGTCAATTCAAAGCTTTTTTGCATCAAACATAAAAATTAAAGGTAAAATTAAAGCCAAAAACTAAAAATACATTCTCCAAAAAATCCATTTCTGCCAAAAATGAAAATTATAATTTTTAAAAAGTTTTGGTGCGAACTGCAAGAATTTACACTAAATAAATTGTTTTCAGAAGGGCTATTGAAAAATTCAAGGACAGCGTTAGAGCCTAACACTTGAAGGACGTATACGTGATATATAGTTTGGGGACATGAAACTGTAATTACCGGATTAGAGCTTAAAAAATTATTTCTTTGTAAATAATTTTTTTAATTTATAAACTATAATGCCCAAAACACCATTATGTCAATTTAGAGCTTTTTTGCATCAAACATAAAAATTAATGATAAAATTAAAGCCAAAAACTAAAAATACATTCTCCAAAAAATCCATTTCTGCCAAAAATGAAAATTATAAATTTTAAAAAGTTTTGGTGCGAACTGAAAAATTTTAAACTAAATAAATTGTTTTGAGAAGGATTATCGAAAAATTCAAGAACAGCTTTAGAGCCTAACACTTGAAGGACGTATACGTGATATATAGTTTGGGGACATGAAACTGTAATTACCGGATTAGAGCTTAAAAAATTATTTGTTTTGTAAATAATTTTTTTAATTTATAAACTATAATGCCCAAATCACCATTATGTCAATTCGGAGCTTTTTTGCATCAAACATAAAAATTAAAGATAAAATTAAAGCCAAAAACTAAAAATACATTCTCCAAAAAATCCATTTCTGCCAAAAATGAAAATTATAATTTTTAAAAAGTTTTGGTGCGAACTGCAAGAATTTACACTAAATAAATTGTTTTCAGAAGGGCTATTGAAAAATTCAAGGACAGCGTTAGAGCCTAACACTTGAAGGACGTATACGTGATATATAGTTTGGGGACATGAAACTGTAATTACCGGATTAGAGCTTAAAAAATTATTTCTTTGTAAATAATTTTTTTAATTTATAAACTATAATGCCCAAAACACCATTATGTCAATTTAGAGCTTTTTGCATCAAACATAAAAAATAATGATAAAATTAAAGCCAAAAACTAAAAATACATTCTCCAAAAAATCCATTTCTGCCAAAAATGTAAATTATAAATTTTAAAAAGTTTTGGTCTGAACTGCAAAATTTTAAACTAAATAAAATGTTTTCAGAAGGGTTATCGAAAAATTCAAGAACAGCGTTAAAGTCTAACACTTAAAGGACGTATATGTGATATATAGTTTAGGGACATGAAACTGTAATTACCGGATTAGAGCTTAAAAAATTATTTGTTTTGTAAATAATTTTTTTAATTTATAAACTATAATGCCCAAAACACCATTATGTCAATTTAGAGCTTTTTTGCATCAAACATAAAAATTAATGATAAAATTAAAGCCAAAAACTAAAAATACATTCTCCAAAAAATCCATTTCTGCCAAAAATGAAAATTATAAATTTTAAAAAGTTTTGGTGCGAACTGAAAAATTTTAAACTAAATAAATTGTTTTGAGAAGGATTATCGAAAAATTCAAGAACAGCTTTAGAGCCTAACACTTGAAAGACGTATACGTGATATATAGTTTGGGGACATGAAACTGTAATTACCGGATTAGAGCTTAAAAAATTATTTGTTTTGTAAATAATTTTTTTAATTTATAAACTATAATGCCCAAAACACCATTATGTCAATTCAGAGCTTTTTTGCATCAAACAGAAAAATTAAAGATAAAATTAAAGCCAAAAACTAAAAATACATTCTCCAAAAAATCCATTTCTGCCAAAAATGAAAATTATAATTTTTAAAAAGTTTTGGTGCGAACTGCAAGAATTTACACTAAATAAATTGTTTTCAGAAGGGCTATTGAAAAATTCAAGGACAGCGTTAGAGCCTAACACTTGAAGGACGTATACGTGATATATAGTTTGGGGACATGAAACTGTAATTACCGGATTAGAGCTTAAAAAATTATTTCTTTGTAAATAATTTTTTTAATTTATAAACTATAATGCCCAAAACACCATTATGTCAATTTAGAGCTTTTTTGCATCAAACATAAAAAATAATGATAAAATTAAAGCCAAAAACTAAAAATACATTCTCCAAAAAATCCATTTCTGCCAAAAATGTAAATTATAAATTTTAAAAAGTTTTGGTCTGAACTGCAAAATATTAAACTAAATAAAATGTTTTCAGAAGGGTTATCGAAAAATTCAAGAACAGCTTTAGAGCCTAACACTTGAAGGACGTATACGTGATATATAGTTTGGGGACATGAAACTGTAATTACCGGATTAGAGCTTAAAAAAATTTTTGTTTTGTAAATAATTTTTTTAATTTATAAACTATAATGCCCAAAACACCATTATGTCAATTCAGAGCTTTTTTGCATCAAACATAAAAATTAAAGATAAAATTAAAGCCAAAAACTAAAAATACATTCTCCAAAAAATCCATTTCTGCCAAAAATGAAAATTATAAATTTTAAAAAGTTTTGGTGCGAACTGAAAAATTTTAAACTAAATAAATTGTTTTCAGAAGGGCTATTGAAAAATTCAAGGACAGCGTTAGAGCCTAACACTTGAAGGACGTATACGTGATATATAGTTTGGGGACATGAAACTGTAATTACCGGATTAGAGCTTAAAAAATTATTTCTTTGTAAATAATTTTTTTAATTTATAAACTATAATGCCCAAAACACCATTATGTCAATTTAGAGCTTTTTTGCATCAAACATAAAAATTAAAGATAAAATTAAAGCCAAAAACTAAAAATACATTCTCCAAAAAATCCATTTCTGCCAAAAATGAAAATTCTAATTTTTAAAAAGTTTTGGTGCGAACTGCAAAAATTTACACTAAATAAATTGTTTTCAGAAGGGCTATTGAAAAATTCAAGGACAGCGTTGGAGCCTAACACTTGAAGGACGTATACGTGATATATAGTTTGGGGACATGAAACTGTAATTACCGGATTAGAGCTTAAAAAATTATTTGTTTTGTAAATAATTTTTTTAATTTATAAACTATAATGCCTAAAACACCATTATGTCAATTTAGAGCTTTTTTGCATCAAACATAAAAAATAATGATAAAATTAAAGCCAAAAACTAAAAATACATTCTCCAAAAAATCCATTTCTGCCAAAAATGAAAATTATAAATTTTAAAAAGTTTTGGTGCGAACTGAAAAATTTTAAACTAAATAAATTGTTTTGAGAAGGATTATCGAAAAATTCAAGAACAGCTTTAGAGCCTAACACTTGAAGGACGTATACGTGATATATAGTTTGGGGACATGAAACTGTAATTACCGGATTAGAGCTTAAAAAATTATTTGTTTTGTAAATAATTTTTTTAATTTATAAACTATAATGCCCAAAACACCATTATGTCAATTCAGAGCTTTTTTGCATCAAACATAAAAATTAAAGATAAAATTAAAGCCAAAAACTAAAAATACATTCTCCAAAAAATCCATTTCTGCCAAAAATGAAAATTATAAATTTTAAAAAGTTTTGGTGCGAACTGAAAAATTTTAAACTAAATAAATTGTTTTCAGAAGGGCTATTGAAAAATTCAAGGACAGCGTTAGAGCCTAACACTTGAAGGACGTATACGTGATATATAGTTTGGGGACATGAAACTGTAATTACCGGATTAGAGCCTAAAAAATTATTTCTTTGTAAATAATTTTTTTAATTTATAAACTATAATGCCCAAAACACCATTATGTCAATTTAGAGCTTTTTTGCATCAAACATAAAAATTAAAGATAAAAATAAAGCCAAAAACTAAAAATACATTCTCCAAAAAATCCATTTCTGCCAAAAATGAAAATTCTAATTTTTAAAAAGTTTTGGTGCGAACTGAAAAATTTTAAACTAAATAAATTGTTTTCAGAAGGGCTATTGAAAAATTCAAGGACAGCGTTAGAGCCTAACACTTGAAGGACGTATACGTGATATATAGTTTGGGGACATGAAACTGTAATTACCGGATTAGAGCTTAAAAAATTATTTCTTTGTAAATAATTTTTTTAATTTATAAACTATAATGCCCAAAACACCATTATGTCAATTTAGAGCTTTTTTGCATCAAACATTAAAAATTATGATAAAATTAAAGCCAAAAACTAAAAATACATTCTCCAAAAAATCCATTTCTGCCAAAAATGAAAATTATAAATTTTAAAAAGTTTTGGTGTGAACTGCAAGAATTTACACTAAATAAATTGTTTTCAGAAGGGCTATTGAAAAATTCAAGGACAGCGTTAGAGCCTAACACTTGAAGGACGTATACGTGATATATAGTTTGGGGACATGAAACTGTAATTACCGGATTAGAGCTTAAAACATTATTTGTTTTGTAAATAATTTTTTTAATTTATAAACTATAATGCCAAAAACACCATTATGTCAATTTAGAGCTTTCTTGCATCAAACATCAAAATTAATGATTAAATTATAGCCAAAAACTAAAAATACAGTCTCCAAAAAATCCATTTCTGCCAAAAATAAAAATTATAAATTTTAAAAAGTTTTGGTGCGAACTGCAAGAATTTACACTAAATAAATTGTTTTCAGAAGGGCTATTGAAAAATTCAAGGACAGCGTTAGAGCCTAACACTTGAAGGACGTATACGTGATATATAGTTTGGGGACATGAAACTGTAATTACCGGATTAGAGCTTAAAAAATTATTTCTTTGTAAATAATTTTTTTAATTTATAAACTATAATGCCCAAAACACCATTATGTCAGTTTAGAGCTTTTTTGCATCAAACATAAAAATTAAAGATAAAATTAAAGCCAAAAACTAAAAATACATTCTCCAAAAAATCCATTTCTGCCAAAAATGAAAATTCTAATTTTTAAAAAGTTTTGGTGCGAACTGCAAAAATTTACACTAAATAAATTGTTTTCAGAAGGGCTATTGAAAAATTCAAGGACAGCGTTGGAGCCTAACACTTGAAGGACGTATACGTGATATATAGTTTGGGGACATGAAACTGTAATTACCGGATTAGAGCTTAAAAAATTATTTGTTTTGTAAATAATTTTTTTAATTTATAAACTATAATGCCTAAAACACCATTATGTCAATTTAGAGCTTTTTTGCATCAAACATAAAAAATAATGATAAAATTAAAGCCAAAAACTAAAAATACATTCTCCAAAAAATCCATTTCTGCCAAAAATGAAAATTATAAATTTTAAAAAGTTTTGGTGCGAACTGAAAAATTTTAAACTAAATAAATTGTTTTGAGAAGGATTATCGAAAAATTCAAGAACAGCTTTAGAGCCTAACACTTGAAGGACGTATACGTGATATATAGTTTGGGGACATGAAACTGTAATTACCGGATTAGAGCTTAAAAAATTATTTGTTTTGTAAATAATTTTTTTAATTTATAAACTATAATGCCCAAAACACCATTATGTCAATTCAGAGCTTTTTTGCATCAAACATAAAAATTAAAGATAAAATTAAAGCCAAAAACTAAAAATACATTCTCCAAAAAATCCATTTCTGCCAAAAATGAAAATTATAAATTTTAAAAAGTTTTGGTGCGAACTGAAAAATTTTAAACTAAATAAATTGTTTTCAGAAGGGCTATTGAAAAATTCAAGGACAGCGTTAGAGCCTAACACTTGAAGGACGTATACGTGATATATAGTTTGGGGACATGAAACTGTAATTACCGGATTAGAGCTTAAAAAATTATTTCTTTGTAAATAATTTTTTTAATTTATAAACTATAATGCCCAAAACACCATTATGTCAATTTAGAGCTTTTTTGCATCAAACATAAAAATTAAAGATAAAATTAAAGCCAAAAACTAAAAATACATTCTCCAAAAAATCCATTTCTGCCAAAAATGAAAATTCTAATTTTTAAAAAGTTTTGGTGCGAACTGAAAAATTTTAAACTAAATAAATTGTTTTCAGAAGGGCTATTGAAAAATTCAAGGACAGCGTTAGAGCCTAACACTTGAAGGACGTATACGTGATATATAGTTTGGGGACATGAAACTGTAATTACCGGATTAGAGCTTAAAAAATTATTTCTTTGTAAATAATTTTTTTAATTTATAAACTATAATGCCCAAAACACCATTATGTCAATTTAGAGCTTTTTTGCATCAAACATTAAAAATTATGATAAAATTAAAGCCAAAAACTAAAAATACATTCTCCAAAAAATCCATTTCTTCCAAAAATGTAAATTATAAATTTTAAAAAGTTTTGGTCTGAACTGCAAAATTTTAAACTAAATAAAATGTTTTCAGAAGGGTTATCGAAAAATTCAAGAACAGCGTTAGTGCCTAACACTTGAAGGACGTATATGTGATATATAGTTTGGGGACATGAAACTGTAATTACTAGATTAGAGCTTAAAAAATTATTTGTTTTGTAAATAATTTTTTTAATTTATAAACTATAATGCCCAAAACACCATTATGTCAATTTAGAGCTTTCTTGCATCAAACATAAAAATTAATGATAAAATTAAAGCCAAAAACTAAAAATACATTCTCCAAAAAATCCATTTCTGCCAAAAATGAAAATTATAAATTTTAAAAAGTTTTGGTCTGAACTGCAAAATTTTAAACTAAATAAAATGTTTTCAGAAGGGTTATCGAAAAATTCAAGAACAGCGTTAGAGCCTAACACTTGAAGGACGTATATGTGATATATAGTTTGGGGACATGAAACTGTAATTACCGGATTAGAGCTTAAAAAATTATTTGTTTTGTAAATAATTTTTTTAATTTATAAACTATAATGCCCAAAACACCATTATGTCAATTTAGAGCTTTTTTGCATCAAACATAAAAATTAAAGATAAAATTAAAGCCAAAAACTAAAAATACATTCTCCAAAAAATCCATTTCTGCCAAAAATGAAAATTATAATTTTTAAAAAGTTTTGGTGCGAACTGCAAGAATTTACACTAAATAAATTGTTTTCAGAAGGGCTATTGAAAAATTCAAGGACAGCGTTAGAGCCTAACACTTGAAGGACGTATACGTGATATATAGTTTGGGGACATGAAACTGTAATTACCGGATTAGAGCTTAAAAAATTATTTCTTTGTAAATAATTTTTTTAATTTATAAACTATAATGCCCAAAACACCATTATGTCAATTTAGAGCTTTTTTGCATCAAACATAAAAAATAATGATAAAATTAAAGCCAAAAACTAAAAAAACAGTCTCCAAAAAATCCATTTCTGCCAAAAATGTAAATTATAAATTTTAAAAAGTTTTGGTATAAACTGCAAAATTTTAAACTAAATAAAATGTTTTCAGAAGGGTTATCGAAAAATTCAAGAACAGCGTTAGAGCCTAACACTTGAAGGACGTATACGTGATATATAGTTTGGGGACATGAAACTGTAATTACCGGATTATAGCTTAAAAAATTATTTGTTTTGTAAATAATTTTTTTAATTTATAAACTATAATGCCCAAAACACCATTATGTCAATTTAGAGCTTTTTTGCATCAAACATAAAAATTAATGATAAAATTAAAGCCAAAAACTAAAAATACATTCTCCAAAAAATCCATTTCTGCCAAAAATGTAAATTATAAATTTTAAAAAGTTTTGGTCCGAAATGCAAAATTTTAAAATAAATAAATTGTTTTCAGAAGGGTTATCGAAAAATTCAAGGACAGCGTTAGAGCCTAACACTTGAAGGACGTATACGTGATATATAGTTTGGGGACATGAAACTGTAATTATCGGAATAGAGCTTAAAAAATTATTTGTTTTGTAAATAATTTTTTTAATTTATAAACTATAATGCCCAAAACACCATTATGTCAATTTAGAGCTTTTTTGCATCAAACATAAAAATTAAAGATAAAATTAAAGCCAAAAACTAAAAATACATTATCCAAAAAATCCATTTCTGCCAAAAATGAAAATTATAATTTTTAAAAAGTTTTGGTGCGAACTGCAAGAATTTACAGTAAATAAATTGTTTTCAGAAGGGCTATTGAAAAATTCAAGGACAGCGTTAGAGCCTAACACTTGAAGGACGTATACGTGATATATAGTTTGGGGACATGAAACTGTAATTAGCGGATTAGAGCTTAAAAAATTATTTCTTTGTAAATAATTTTTTTAATTTATAAACTATAATGCCCAAAACACCGTTATGTCAATTTAGAGCTTTTTTGCATCAAACATAAAAAATAATGATAAAATTAAAGCCAAAAACTAAAAATACATTCTCAAAAAAATCCATTTCTGCCAAAAATGTAAATTATAAATTTTAAAAAGTTTTGGTCTGAACTGCAAAATTTTAAACTAAATAAAATGTTTTCAGAAGGGTTATCGAAAAATTCAAGAACAGCGTTAGAGCCTAACACTTAAAGGACGTATATGTGATATATAGTTTGGGGACATGAAACTGTAATTACCGGATTAGAGCTTAAAAAATTATTTGTTTTGTAAATAATTTTTTTAATTTATAAACTATAATGCCCAAATCACCATTATGTCAATTTAGAGCTTTTTTGCATCAAACATAAAAATTAATGATAAAATTAAAGCCAAAAACTAAAAATACATTCTCCAAAAAATCCATTTCTGCCAAAAATGAAAATTATAAATTTTAAAAAGTTTTGGTGCGAACTGCAAGAATTTACACTAAATAAATTGTTTTCAGAAGGGCTATTAAAAAATTCAAGGACAGCGTTAGAGCCTAACACTTGAAGGATGTATACGTGATATATAGTTTGGGGACATGAAACTGTAATTACCGGATTAGAGCTTAAAAAATTATTTCTTTGTAAATAATTTTTTTAATTTATAAACTATAATGCCCAAAACACCATTATGTCAATTTAGAGCTTTTTTGCATCAAACATAAAAATTAATGATAAAATTAAAGCCAAAAACTAAAAATACATTCTCCAAAAAATCCATTTCTGCCAAAAATGTAAATTATAAATTTTAAAAAGTTTTGGTCCGAACTGCAAAATTTTAAAATAAATAAATTGTTTTCAGAAGGGTTATCGAAAAATTCAAGGACAGCGTTAGAGCCTAACACTTGAAGGACGTATACGTGATATATAGTTTGGGGACATGAAACTGTAATTATCAGATTAGAGCTTAAAAAATTATTTGTTTAGTAAATAATTTTTTTAATTTATAAACTATAATGCCCAAAACACCATTATGTCAATTTAGAGCTTTTTTGCATCAAACATAAAAATTAAAGATAAAATTAAAGCCAAAAACTAAAAATACATTCTCCAAAAAATCCATTTCTGCCAAAAATGAAAATTATAATTTTAAAAAGTTTTGGTGCGAACTGCAAGAATTTACACTAAATAAATTGTTTTCAGAAGGGCTATTGAAAAATTCAAGGACAGCGTTAGAGCCTAACACTTGAAGGACGTATACGTGATATATAGTTTGGGGACATGAAACTGTAATTACCGGATTAGAGCTAAAAACATTATTTGTTTTGTAAATAATTTTTTTAATTTATAAACTATAATGCCAAAAACACCATTATGTCAATTTAGAGCTTGCTTGCATCAAACATCAAAATTAATGATTAAATTATAGCCAAAAACTAAAAATACAGTCTCCAAAAAATCCATTTCTGCCAAAAATGAAAATTATAAATTTTAAATAGTTTTGGTCCGAACTGCAAAATTTTAAACTAAATAAATTGTTTTCAGAGGGGTTATCGAAAAATTCAAGAACAGCGTTAGAGCCTAACACTTGAAGGACGTATATGTGATATATAGTTTGGGGACATGAAACTGTAATTACTAGATTAGAGCTTAAAAAATTATTTGTTTTGTAAATAATTTTTTTAATTTATAAACTACAATGCCCAAAACACCATTATGTCAATTTAGAGCTTTCTTGCATCAAACATAAAAATTAATGATAAAATTAAAGCCAAAAACTAAAAATACATTCTCCAAAAAATCCATTTCTGCCAAAAATGAAAATTATAAATTTTAAAAAGTTTTGGTGCGAACTGCAAGAATTTACACTAAATAAATTGTTTTCAGAAGGGCTATTGAAAAATTCAAGGACAGCGTTAGAGCCTAACACTTGAAGGACGTATACGTGATATATAGTTTGGAGACATGAAACTGTAATTACCGGATTAGAGCTTAAAAAATTATTTGTTTTGTAAATAATTTTTTTAATTTATAAACTATAATGCCCAAAACACCATTATGTCAATTTAGAGCTTTTTTGCATCAAACATTAAAAATTATGATAAAATTAAAGCCAAAAACTAAAAATACATTCTCCAAAAAATCCATTTCTGCCAAAAATGTAAATTATAAATTTTAAAAAGTTTTGGTCTGAACTGCAAAATTTTAAAACTAAATAAAATGTTTTCAGAAGGGTTATCGAAAAATTCAAGAACAGCGTTAGTGCCTAACACTTGAAGGACGTATATGTGATATATAGTTTGGGGACATGAAACTGTAATTACTAGATTAGAGCTTAAAAAATTATTTGTTTTGTAAATAATTTTCTTAATTTATAAACTATAATGCCCAAAACACCATTATGTCAATTTAGAGCTTTCTTGCATCAAACATGAAAATTAATGATAAAATTAAAGCAAAAAACTAAAAATACATTCTCCAAAAAATCCATTTCTGCCAAAAATAAAAATTATAAATTTTAAAAAGTTTTGGTCTGAACTGCAAGAATTTACACTAAATAAATTGTTTTCAGAAGGGCTATTGAAAAATTCAAGGACAGCGTTAGAGCCTAACACTTGAAGGACGTATACGTGATATATAGTTTGGGGACATGAAACTGTAATTACCGGATTAGAGCTTAAAAAATTATTTCTTTGTAAATAATTTTTTTAATTTATAAACTATAATGCCCAAAACACCATTATGTCAATTTAGAGCTTTTTTGCATCAAACATAAAAAATAATGATAAAATTAAAGCCAAAAACTAAAAATACATTCTCCAAAAAATCCATTTCTGCCAAAAATGTAAATTATAAATTTTAAAAAGTTTTGGTGCGAACTGCAAGAATTTACACTAAATAAATTGTTTTCAGAAGGGCTATTGAAAAATTCAAGGACAGCGTTAGAGCCTAACACTTGAAGGACGTATACGTGATATATAGATTGGAGACATGAAACTGTAATTACCGGATTAGAGCTTAAAAAAGTATTTGTTTTGTAAATAATTTTTTTAATTTATAAACTATAATGCCCAAAACACCATTATGTCAATTTAGAGCTTTTTTGCATCAAACAATAAAAATTATGATAAAAGTAAAGCCAAAAACTAAAAATGCATTCTCCAAAAAATCCATTTCTGCCAAAAATGTAAATTATAAATTTTAAAAAGTTTTGGTCTGAACTGCAAAATTTTAAACTAAATAAAATGTTTTCAGAAGGGTTATCGAAAAATTCAAGAACAGCGTTAGAGCCTAACACTTGAAGGACGTATATGTGATATATAGTTTGGGGACATGAAACTGTAATTACCGGATTAGAGCTTAAAAAATTATTTGTTTTGTAAATAATTTTTTTAATTTATAAACTATAATGCCCAAAACACCATTATGTCAATTCAGAGCTTTTTTGCATCAAACATAAAAATTAAAGATAAAATTAAAGCCAAAAACTAAAAATACATTCTCCAAAAAATCCATTTCTGCCAAAAATGAAAATTATAATTTTTAAAAAGTTTTGGTGCGAACTGCAAGAATTTACACTAAATAAATTGTTTTCAGAAGGGCTATTGAAAAATTCAAGGACAGCGTTAGAGCCTAACACTTGAAGGACGTATACGTGATGTATAGTTTGGGGACATGAAACTGTAATTACCGGATTAGAGCTTAAAAAATTATTTCTTTGTAAATAATTTTTTTAATTTATAAACTATAATGCCCAAAACACCATTATGTCAATTTAGAGCTTTTTTGCATCAAACGTAAAAAATAATGATAAAATTAAAGCCAAAAACTAAAAAAACAGTCTCCAAAAAATCCATTTCTGCCAAAAATGTAAATTATAAATTTTAAAAAGTTTTGGTCTGAACTGCAAAATTTTTAACTAAATAAAATGTTTTCAGAAGGGTTATCGAAAAATTCAAGAACAGCGTTAGAGCCTAACACTTGAAGGACGTATACGTGATATATAGTTTGGGGACATGAAACTGTAATTACCGGATTATAGCTTAAAAAATTATTTGTTTTGTAAATAATTTTTTTAATTTATAAACTATAATGCCCAAAACACCATTATGTCAATTTAGAGCTTTTTTGCATCAAACATAAAAATTAATGATAAAATTAAAGCCAAAAACTAAAAATACATTCTCCAAAAAATCCATTTCTGCCAAAAATGTAAATTATAAATTTTAAAAAGTTTTGGTCCGAACTGCAAAATTTTAAAATAAATAAATTGTTTTCAGAAGGGTTATCGAAAAATTCAAGGACAGCGTTAGAGCCTAACACTTGAAGGACGTATACGTGATATATAGTTTGGGGACATAAAACTGTAATTATCGGATTAGAGCTTAAAAAATTATTTGTTTTGTAAATAATTTTTTTAATTTATAAACTATAATGCCCAAAACACCATTATGTCAATTTAGAGCTTTTTTGCATCAAACATAAAAATTAAAGATAAAATTAAAGCCAAAAACTAAAAATACATTCTCCAAAAAATCCATTTCTGACAAAAATGAAAATTATAATTTTTAAAAAGTTTTGGTGCGAACTGCAAGAATTTACAGTAAATAAATTGTTTTCAGAAGGGCTATTGAAAAATTCAAGGACAGCGTTAGAGCCTAACACTTGAAGGACGTATACGTGATATATAGTTTGGGGACATGAAACTGTAATTAGCGGATTAGAGCTTAAAAAATTATTTCTTTGTAAATAATTTTTTAATTTATAAACTATAATGCCCAAAACACCATTATGTCAATTTAGAGCTTTTTTGCATCAAACATAAAAAATAATGATAAAATTAAAGCCAAAAACTAAAAATACATTCTCCAAAAAATCCATTTCTGCCAAAAATGTAAATTATAAATTTTAATAAGTTTTGGTCTGAACTGCAAAATTTTAAACTAAATAAAATGTTTTCAGAAGGGTTATCGAAAAATTCAAGAACAGCGTTAGAGCCTAACACTTAAAGGACGTATATGTGATATATAGTTTGGGGACATGAAACTGTAATTACCGGATTAGAGCTTAAAAAATTATTTGTTTTGTAAATAATTTTTTTAATTTATAAACTATAATGCCCAAATCACCATTATGTCAATTTAGAGCTTTTTTGCATCAAACATAAAAATTAATGATAAAATTAAAGCCAAAAACTAAAAATACATTCTCCAAAAAATCCATTTCTGCCAAAAATGAAAATTATAAATTTTAAAAAGTTTTGGTGCGAACTGCAAGAATTTACACTAAATAAATTGTTTTCAGAAGGGCTATTGAAAAATTCAAGGTCAGCGTTAGAGCCTAACACTTGAAGGACGTATACGTGATATATAGTTTGGGGACATGAAACTGTAATTACCGGATTAGAGCTTAAAAAAGTATTTGTTTTGTAAATAATTTTTTTAATTTATAAACTATAATGCCCAAAACACCATTATGTCAATTTAGAGCTTTTTTGCATCAAACAATAAAAATTACGATAAAAGTAAAGCCAAAAACTAAAAATGCATTCTCCAAAAAATCCATTTCTGCCAAAAATGTAAATTATAAATTTTAAAAAGTTTTGGTCTGAACTGCAAAATTTTAAACTAAATAAAATGTTTTCAGAAGGGTTATCGAAAAATTCAAGAACAGCGTTAGAGCCTAACACTTGAAGGACGTATATGTGATATATAGTTTGGGGACATGAAACTGTAATTACCGGATTAGAGCTTAAAAAATTATTTGTTTTGTAAATAATTTTTTTAATTTATAAACTATAATGCCCAAAACACCATTATGTCAATTCAGAGCTTTTTTGCATCAAACATAAAAATTAAAGATAAAATTAAAGCCAAAAACTAAAAATACATTCTCCAAAAAATCCATTTCTGCCAAAAATGAAAATTATAATTTTTAAAAAGTTTTGGTGCGAACTGCAAGAATTTACACTAAATAAATTGTTTTCAGAAGGGCTATTGAAAAATTCAAGGACAGCGTTAGAGCCTAACACTTGAAGGACGTATACGTGATGTATAGTTTGGGGACATGAAACTGTAATTACCGGATTAGAGCTTAAAAAATTATTTCTTTGTAAATAATTTTTTTAATTTATAAACTATAATGCCCAAAACACCATTATGTCAATTTAGAGCTTTTTTGCATCAAACGTAAAAAATAATGATAAAATTAAAGCCAAAAACTAAAAAAACAGTCTCCAAAAAATCCATTTCTGCCAAAAATGTAAATTATAAATTTTAAAAAGTTTTGGTCTGAACTGCAAAATTTTTAACTAAATAAAATGTTTTCAGAAGGGTTATCGAAAAATTCAAGAACAGCGTTAGAGCCTAACACTTGAAGGACGTATACGTGATATATAGTTTGGGGACATGAAACTGTAATTACCGGATTATAGCTTAAAAAATTATTTGTTTTGTAAATAATTTTTTTAATTTATAAACTATAATGCTTAAAACACCATTATGTCAATTTAGAGCTTTTTTGCATCAAACATAAAAATTAATGATAAAATTAAAGCCAAAAACTAAAAATACATTCTCCAAAAAATCCATTTCTGCCAAAAATGTAAATTATAAATTTTAAAAAGTTTTGGTCCGAACTGCAAAATTTTAAAATAAATAAATTGTTTTCAGAAGGGTTATCGAAAAATTCAAGGACAGCGTTAGAGCCTAACACTTGAAGGACGTATACGTGATATATAGTTTGGGGACATAAAACTGTAATTATCGGATTAGAGCTTAAAAAATTATTTGTTTTGTAAATAATTTTTTTAATTTATAAACTATAATGCCCAAAACACCATTATGTCAATTTAGAGCTTTTTTGCATCAAACATAAAAATTAAAGATAAAATTAAAGCCAAAAACTAAAAATACATTCTCCAAAAAATCCATTTCTGCCAAAAATGAAAATTATAATTTTTAAAAAGTTTTGGTGCGAACTGCAAGAATTTACAGTAAATAAATTGTTTTCAGAAGGGCTATTGAAAAATTCAAGGACAGCGTTAGAGCCTAACACTTGAAGGACGTATACGTGATATATAGTTTGGGGACATGAAACTGTAATTAGCGGATTAGAGCTTAAAAAATTATTTCTTTGTAAATAATTTTTTAATTTATAAACTATAATGCCCAAAACACCATTATGTCAATTTAGAGCTTTTTTGCATCAAACATAAAAAATAATGATAAAATTAAAGCGAAAAACTAAAAATACATTCTCCAAAAAATCCATTTCTGCCAAAAATGTAAATTATAAATTTTAAAAAGTTTTGGTCCGAACTGCAAAATTTTAAAATAAATAAATTGTTTTCAGAAGGGTTATCGAAAAATTCAAGGACAGCGTTAGAGCCTAACACTTGAAGGACGTATACGTGATATATAGTTTGGGGACATAAAACTGTAATTATCGGATTAGAGCTTAAAAAATTATTTGTTTTGTAAATAATTTTTTTAATTTATAAACTATAATGCCCAAAACACCATTATGTCAATTTAGAGCTTTTTTGCATCAAACATAAAAATTAAAGATAAAATTAAAGCCAAAAACTAAAAATACATTCTCCAAAAAATCCATTTCTGCCAAAAATGAAAATTATAATTTTTAAAAAGTTTTGGTGCGAACTGCAAGAATTTACAGTAAATAAATTGTTTTCAGAAGGGCTATTGAAAAATTCAAGGACAGCGTTAGAGCCTAACACTTGAAGGACGTATACGTGATATATAGTTTGGGGACATGAAACTGTAATTAGCGGATTAGAGCTTAAAAAATTATTTCTTTGTAAATAATTTTTTAATTTATAAACTATAATGCCCAAAACACCATTATGTCAATTTAGAGCTTTTTTGCATCAAACATAAAAAATAATGATAAAATTAAAGCCAAAAACTAAAAATACATTCTCCAAAAAATCCATTTCTGCCAAAAATGTAAATTATAAATTTTAATAAGTTTTGGTCTGAACTGCAAAATTTTAAACTAAATAAAATGTTTTCAGAAGGGTTATCGAAAAATTCAAGAACAGCGTTAGAGCCTAACACTTAAAGGACGTATATGTGATATATAGTTTGGGGACATGAAACTGTAATTACCGGATTAGAGCTTAAAAAATTATTTGTTTTGTAAATAATTTTTTTAATTTATAAACTATAATGCCCAAATCACCATTATGTCAATTTAGAGCTTTTTTGCATCAAACATAAAAATTAATGATAAAATTAAAGCCAAAAACTAAAAATACATTCTCCAAAAAATCCATTTCTGCCAAAAATGAAAATTATAAATTTTAAAAAGTTTTGGTGCGAACTGCAAGAATTTACACTAAATAAATTGTTTTCAGAAGGGCTATTGAAAAATTCAAGGTCAGCGTTAGAGCCTAACACTTGAAGGACGTATACGTGATATATAGTTTGGGGACATGAAACTGTAATTACCGGATTAGAGCTTAAAAAAGTATTTGTTTTGTAAATAATTTTTTTAATTTATAAACTATAATGCCCAAAACACCATTATGTCAATTTAGAGCTTTTTTGCATCAAACAATAAAAATTACGATAAAAGTAAAGCCAAAAACTAAAAATGCATTCTCCAAAAAATCCATTTCTGCCAAAAATGTAAATTATAAATTTTAAAAAGTTTTGGTCTGAACTGCAAAATTTTAAACTAAATAAAATGTTTTCAGAAGGGTTATCGAAAAATTCAAGAACAGCGTTAGAGCCTAACACTTGAAGGACGTATATGTGATATATAGTTTGGGGACATGAAACTGTAATTACCGGATTAGAGCTTAAAAAATTATTTGTTTTGTAAATAATTTTTTTAATTTATAAACTATAATGCCCAAAACACCATTATGTCAATTTAGAGCTTTTTTGCATCAAACATAAAAATTAAAGATAAAATTAAAGCCAAAAACTAAAAATACATTCTCCAAAAAATCCATTTCTGCCAAAAATGAAAATTATAATTTTTAAAAAGTTTTGGTGCGAACTGCAAGAATTTACACTAAATAAATTGTTTTCAGAAGGGCTATTGAAAAATTCAAGGACAGCGTTAGAGCCTAACACTTGAAGGACGTATACGTGATGTATAGTTTGGGGACATGAAACTGTAATTACCGGATTAGAGCTTAAAAAATTATTTCTTTGTAAATAATTTTTTTAATTTATAAACTATAATGCCCAAAACACCATTATGTCAATTTAGAGCTTTTTTGCATCAAACGTAAAAAATAATGATAAAATTAAAGCCAAAAACTAAAAAAACAGTCTCCAAAAAATCCATTTCTGCCAAAAATGTAAATTATAAATTTTAAAAAGTTTTGGTCTGAACTGCAAAATTTTTAACTAAATAAAATGTTTTCAGAAGGGTTATCGAAAAATTCAAGAACAGCGTTAGAGCCTAACACTTGAAGGACGTATACGTGATATATAGTTTGGGGACATGAAACTGTAATTACCGGATTATAGCTTAAAAAATTATTTGTTTTGTAAATAATTTTTTTAATTTATAAACTATAATGCCCAAAACACCATTATGTCAATTTAGAGCTTTTTTGCATCAAACATAAAAATTAATGATAAAATTAAAGCCAAAAACTAAAAATACATTCTCCAAAAAATCCATTTCTGCCAAAAATGTAAATTATAAATTTTAAAAAGTTTTGGTCCGAACTGCAAAATTTTAAAATAAATAAATTGTTTTCAGAAGGGTTATCGAAAAATTCAAGGACAGCGTTAGAGCCTAACACTTGAAGGACGTATACGTGATATATAGTTTGGGGACATAAAACTGTAATTATCGGATTAGAGCTTAAAAAATTATTTGTTTTGTAAATAATTTTTTTAATTTATAAACTATAATGCCCAAAACACCATTATGTCAATTTAGAGCTTTTTTTGCATCAAACATAAAAATTAAAGATAAAATTAAAGCCAAAAACTAAAAATACATTCTCCAAAAAATCCATTTCTGCCAAAAATGAAAATTATAATTTTTAAAAAGTTTTGGTGCGAACTGCAAGAATTTACAGTAAATAAATTGTTTTCAGAAGGGCTATTGAAAAATTCAAGGACAGCGTTAGAGCCTAACACTTGAAGGACGTATACGTGATATATAGTTTGGGGACATGAAACTGTAATTAGCGGATTAGAGCTTAAAAAATTATTTCTTTGTAAATAATTTTTTAATTTATAAACTATAATGCCCAAAACACCATTATGTCAATTTAGAGCTTTTTTGCATCAAACATAAAAAATAATGATAAAATTAAAGCCAAAAACTAAAAATACATTCTCCAAAAAATCCATTTCTGCCAAAAATGTAAATTATAAATTTTAATAAGTTTTGGTCTGAACTGCAAAATTTTAAACTAAATAAAATGTTTTCAGAAGGGTTATCGAAAAATTCAAGAACAGCGTTAGAGCCTAACACTTAAAGGACGTATATGTGATATATAGTTTGGGGACATGAAACTGTAATTACCGGATTAGAGCTTAAAAAATTATTTGTTTTGTAAATAATTTTTTTAATTTATAAACTATAATGCCCAAATCACCATTATGTCAATTTAGAGCTTTTTTGCATCAAACATAAAAATTAATGATAAAATTAAAGCCAAAAACTAAAAATACATTCTCCAAAAAATCCATTTCTGCCAAAAATGAAAATTATAAATTTTAAAAAGTTTTGGTGCGAACTGCAAGAATTTACACTAAATAAATTGTTTTCAGAAGGGCTATTGAAAAATTCAAGGTCAGCGTTAGAGCCTAACACTTGAAGGACGTATACGTGATATATAGTTTGGGGACATGAAACTGTAATTACCGGATTAGAGCTTAAAAAAGTATTTGTTTTGTAAATAATTTTTTTAATTTATAAACTATAATGCCCAAAACACCATTATGTCAATTTAGAGCTTTTTTGCATCAAACAATAAAAATTACGATAAAAGTAAAGCCAAAAACTAAAAATGCATTCTCCAAAAAATCCATTTCTGCCAAAAATGTAAATTATAAATTTTAAAAAGTTTTGGTCTGAACTGCAAAATTTTAAACTAAATAAAATGTTTTCAGAAGGGTTATCGAAAAATTCAAGAACAGCGTTAGAGCCTAACACTTGAAGGACGTATATGTGATATATAGTTTGGGGACATGAAACTGTAATTACCGGATTAGAGCTTAAAAAATTATTTGTTTTGTAAATAATTTTTTTAATTTATAAACTATAATGCCCAAAACACCATTATGTCAATTCAGAGCTTTTTTGCATCAAACATAAAAATTAAAGATAAAATTAAAGCCAAAAACTAAAAATACATTCTCCAAAAAATCCATTTCTGCCAAAAATGAAAATTATAATTTTTAAAAAGTTTTGGTGCGAACTGCAAGAATTTACACTAAATAAATTGTTTTCAGAAGGGCTATTGAAAAATTCAAGGACAGCGTTAGAGCCTAACACTTGAAGGACGTATACGTGATGTATAGTTTGGGGACATGAAACTGTAATTACCGGATTAGAGCTTAAAAAATTATTTCTTTGTAAATAATTTTTTTAATTTATAAACTATAATGCCCAAAACACCATTATGTCAATTTAGAGCTTTTTTGCATCAAACGTAAAAAATAATGATAAAATTAAAGCCAAAAACTAAAAAAACAGTCTCCAAAAAATCCATTTCTGCCAAAAATGTAAATTATAAATTTTAAAAAGTTTTGGTCTGAACTGCAAAATTTTTAACTAAATAAAATGTTTTCAGAAGGGTTATCGAAAAATTCAAGAACAGCGTTAGAGCCTAACACTTGAAGGACGTATACGTGATATATAGTTTGGGGACATGAAACTGTAATTACCGGATTATAGCTTAAAAAATTATTTGTTTTGTAAATAATTTTTTTAATTTATAAACTATAATGCCCAAAACACCATTATGTCAATTTAGAGCTTTTTTGCATCAAACATAAAAATTAATGATAAAATTAAAGCCAAAAACTAAAAATACATTCTCCAAAAAATCCATTTCTGCCAAAAATGTAAATTATAAATTTTAAAAAGTTTTGGTCCGAACTGCAAAATTTTAAAATAAATAAATTGTTTTCAGAAGGGTTATCGAAAAATTCAAGGACAGCGTTAGAGCCTAACACTTGAAGGACGTATACGTGATATATAGTTTGGGGACATAAAACTGTAATTATCGGATTAGAGCTTAAAAAATTATTTGTTTTGTAAATAATTTTTTTAATTTATAAACTATAATGCCCAAAACACCATTATGTCAATTTAGAGCTTTTTTGCATCAAACATAAAAATTAAAGATAAAATTAAAGCCAAAAACTAAAAATACATTCTCCAAAAAATCCATTTCTGCCAAAAATGTAAATTATAAATTTTAAAAAGTTTTGGTCTGAACTGCAAAATTTTAAACTAAATAAAATGTTTTCAGAAGGGTTATCGAAAAATTCAAGGACAGCGTTAGAGCCTAACACTTGAAGGACGTATACGTGATATATAGTTTGGGGACATAAAACTGTAATTATCGGATTAGAGCTTAAAAAATTATTTGTTTTGTAAATAATTTTTTTAATTTATAAACTATAATGCCCAAAACACCATTATGTCAATTTAGAGCTTTTTTGCATCAAACATAAAAATTAAAGATAAAATTAAAGCCAAAAACTAAAAATACATTCTCCAAAAAATCCATTTCTGCCAAAAATGTAAATTATAAATTTTAAAAAGTTTTGGTCCAAACTGCAAAATTTTAAAATAAATAAATTGTTTTCAGAAGGGTTATCGAAAAATTTAAGAACAGCGTTAGAGCCTAACACTTGAAGGACGTATATGTAATATATAGTTTGGGGACATGAAACTGTAATTACTAGATTAGAGCTTAAAAAATTATTTGTTTTGTAAATAATTTTTTTAATTTATAAACTATAATGCCCAAAACACCATTATGTCAATTTAGAGCTTTTTTGCATCAAACATAAAAATTAATGATAAAATTAAAGCCAAAAACTAAAAATACATTCTCCAAAAAATCCATTTCTGCCAAAAATGAAAATTATAAATTTTAAAAAGTTTTGGTGCGAACTGCAAGAATTTACACTAAATAAAGTGTTTTCAGAAGGGCTATTGAAAAATTCAAGGACAGCGTTAGAGCCTAACACTTGAAGGACGTATACGTGATATATAGTTTGGGGACATGAAACTGTAATTACCGAATTAGAGCTTAAAACATTATTTGTTTTGTAAATAATTTTTTTAATTTATAAACTATAATGCCAAAAACACCATTATGTCAATTTAGAGCTTTCTTGCATCAAACATCAAAATTAATGATTAAATTATAGCCAAAAACTAAAAATACAGTCTCCAAAAAATCCATTTCTGCCAAAAATGAAAATTATAAATTTTAAATAGTTTTAGTCCGAACTGCAAAATTTTAAACTAAATAAATTGTTTTCAGAGGGGTTATCGAAAAATTCAAGAACAGCGTTAGTGCCTAACACTTGAAGGACGTATATGTAATATATAGTTTGGGGACATGAAACTGTAATTACTAGATTACAGCTTAAAAAATTATTTGTTTTGTAAATAATTTTTTTAATTTATAAACTATAATGCCCAAAACACTATTATGTCAATTTAGAGCTTTCTTGCATCAAACATAAAAATTAATGATAAAATTAAAGCCAAAAACTAAAAATACATTCTCCAAAAAATCCATTTCTGCCAAAAATGAAAATTATAAATTTTAAAAAGTTTTGGTGCGAACTGCAAGAATTTACACTAAATAAAATGTTTTTAGAAGGGTTATCGAAAAATTCAAGAACAGCGTTAGAGCCTAACACTTGAAGGACGTATATGTGATATATAGTTTGGGGACATGAAACTGTAATTACCGGATTAGAGCCCAAACAATTATTTGTTTTGTAAATAATTTTTTTAATTTATAAACTATAATGCCCAAAACACTATATGTCAATTTAGAGCTTTTTTGCATCAAACATAAAAAATAATGATAAAATTAAAGCCAAAAACTAAAAATACATTCTCCAAAAAATCCATTTCTGCCAAAAATGTAAATTATAAATTTTAAAAAGTTTTGGTCTGAACTGCAAAATTTTAAACTAAATAAAATGTTTTCAGAAGGGTTATCGAAAAATTCAAGAACAGAGTTAGAGCCTAACACTTGAAGGACGTATATGTGATATATAGTTTGGGGACATGAAACTGTAATTACCGGATTAGAGCTTAAAAAATTATTTGTTTTGTAAATAATTTTTTTAATTTATAAACTATAATGCCCAAAACACCATTATGTCAATTTAGAGCTTTTTTGCATTAAACATAAAAATTAATGATAAAATTAAAGCCAAAAACTAAAAATACATTCTCCAAAAAATCCATTTCTGCCAAAAATGAAAATTATAAATTTTAAAAAGTTTTGGTGCGAACTGCAAGAATTTACACTAAATAAATTGTTTTCAGAAGGGCTATTGAAAAATTCAAGGACAGCGTTAGAGCCTAACACTTGAAGGACGTATACGTGATATATAGTTTGGGGACATGAAACTGTAATTACCGGATTAGAGCTTAAAACATTATTTGTTTTGTAAATAATTTTTTTAATTTATAAACTATAATGCCCAAAACACCATTATGTCAATTTAGAGCTTTTTTGCATCAAACATAAAAATTAATGATAAAATTAAAGCCAAAAACTAAAAATACATTCTCCAAAAATGTAAATTATAAATTTTAAAAAGTTTTGGTCCGAACTGCAAAATTTTAAAATAAATAAATTGTTTTTAGAAAAGTTATCGAAAAATTCAAGGACAGCGTTAGAGCCTAACACTTAAAGGACGTATACGTGATATATAGTTTGGGGACATGAAACTGTAATTATCAGATTAGAGCTTAAAAAATTATTTGTTTTGTAAATAATTTTTTTAATTTATAAACTATAATGCCCACCATTATGTCAAATTAGAGCTTTTTTGCATCAAACATAAAAATTAAAGATAAAATTAAAGCCAAAAACTAAAAATACATTCTCCAAAAAATCCATTTCTGCCAAAAATGAAAATTATAATTTTTAAAAAGTTTTGGTGCGAACTGCAAGCATTTACACTAAATAAATTGTTTTCAGAAGGGCTATTGAAAAATTCAAGGACAGCGTTAGAGCCTAACACTTGAAGAACGTATACGTGATATATAGTTTGGGGACATGAAACTGTAATTACCGGATTAGAGCTTAAAAAATTATTTGTTTTGTAAATAATTTTTTTAAGTTATAAACTATAATTCCCAAAACACCATTATGTCAATTTAGAGCTTTTTTGCATTAAACATAAAAATTAATGATAAAATTAAAGCCAAAAACTAAAAATACATTCTCCAAAAAATCCATTTCTGCCAAAAATGTAAATTATAAATTTTAAAAAGTTTTGGTCCGAACTGCAAAATTTTAAAATAAATAAATTGTTTTCAGAAGGGTTATCGAAAAATTTAAGAACAGCGTTAGAGCCTAACACTTGAAGGACGTATACGTTATATATAGTTTGGGGACATGAAACTGTAATTACCGGATTAGAGCTTACAACATTATTTGTTTTGTAAATAATTTTTTTAATTTGTAAACTATAATGCCAAAAACACCATTATGTCAATTTAGAGCTTTCTTGCATCAAACATTAAAAATTATGATAAAATTAAAGCCAAAAAATAAAAATACATTCTCCAAAAAATCCATTTCTGCCAAAAATGTAAATTATAAATTTTAAAAAGTTTTGGTCTGAACTGCAAAATTTTAAACTAAATAAAATGTTTTCAGAAGGGTTATCGAAAAATTCAAGAACAGCGTTAGAGCCCAACACTTGAAGGACGTATATGTGATATATAGTTTGGGGACATGAAACTGTAATTACCGGATTATAGCTTAAAAAATTATTTGTTTTGTAAATAATTTTTTTAATTTATAAACTATAATGCCCAAAACACCATTATGTCAATTTAGAGCTTTTTTGCATCAAACATAAAAATTAATGATAAAATTAAAGCCAAAAACTAAAAATACATTCTCCAAAAAATCCATTTCTGCCAAAAATGTAAATTATAAATTTTAAAAAGTTTTGGTGCGAACTGCAAAATTTTAAAATAAATAAATTGTTTTCAGAAGGGTTATCGAAAAATTCAAGGACAGCGTTAGAGCCTAACACTTGAAGGACGTATACGTGATATATAGTTTGGGGACATGAAACTGTAATTATCGGATTAGAGCTTAAAAAATTATTTGTTTTGTAAATAATTTTTTTAATTTATAAACTATAATGCCCAAAACACCATTATGTCAATTTAGAGCTTTTTTTGCATCAAGCATAAAAAATAATGATAAAATTAAAGCCAAAAACTAAAAATACATTCTCCAAAAAATCCATTTCTGCCAAAAATGTAAATTATAAATTTTAAAAAGTTTTGGTCTGAACTGCAAAATTTTAAACTAAATAAAATGTTTTCAGAAGGGTTATCGAAAAATTCAAGAACAGCGTTAGAGCCCAACACTTGAAGGACGTATATGTGATATATAGTTTGGGGACATGAAACTGTAATTACCGGATTAGAGCTTAAAACATTATTTGTTTTGTAAATAATTTTTTTAATTTATAAACTATAATGCCAAAAACACCATTATGTCAATTTAGAGCTTTTTTGCATCAAACATAAAAATTAATGATAAAATTAAAGCCAAAAACTAAAAATACATTCTCCAAAAAATCCATTTCTGCCAAAAAATGAAAATTATAAATTTTAAAAAGTTTTGGTGCGAACTGCAAGAATTTACACTAAATAAATTGTTTTCAGAAGGGCTATTGAAAAATTCAAGGACAGCGTTAGAGCCTAACACTTGAAGGACGTATACGTGATATATAGTTTGGGGACATGAAACTGTAATTACCGGATTAGAGCTTAAAACATTATTTGTTTTGTAAATAATTTTTTTAATTTATAAACTATAATGCCCAAAACACCATTATGTCAATTTAGAGCTTTCTTGCATCAAACATCAAAATTAATGATAAAATTAAAGCCAAAAACTAAAAATACATTCTCCAAAAAATTAATTTCTGCCAAAAATGAAAATTATAAACTTTAAAAAGTTTTAGTGCGAACTTCAAAAATTTACACTAAATAAATTGTTTTCAGAAGTGTTATCGAATAATTCAAGGACAGCGTTAGAGCCCAACACTTGAAGGACGTATATGTGATATATAGTTTGGGGACATGAAACTGTAATTACCGGATTAGAGCTTAAAACATTATTTGTTTTGTAAATAATTTTTTTAATTTATAAACTATAATGCCAAAAACACCATTATGTCAATTTAGAGCTTTTTTGCATCAAACATAAAAATTAATGATAAAATTAAAGCCAAAAACTAAAAATACATTCTCCAAAAAATCCATTTCTGCCAAAAATGAAAATTATAAATTTTAAAAAGTTTTGGTGCGAACTGCAAGAATTTACACTAAATAAATTGTTTTCAGAAGGGTTATCGAAAAATTCAAGGACAGCGTTAGAGCCTAACACTTGAAGGACGTATACGTGATATATAGTTTGGGGACATGAAACTGTAATTATCGGATTAGAGCTTAAAAAATTATTTGTTTTGTAAATAATTTTTTTAATTTATAAACTATAATGCCCAAAACACCATTATGTCAATTTAGAGCTTTTTTGCATCAAGCATAAAAAATAATGATAAAATTAAAGCCAAAAACTAAAAATACATTCTCCAAAAAATCCATTTCTGCCAAAAATGTAAATTATAAATTTTAAAAAGTTTTGGTCTGAACTGCAAAATTTTAAACTAAATAAAATGTTTTCAGAAGGGTTATCGAAAAATTCAAGAACAGCGTTAGAGCCCAACACTTGAAGGACGTATATGTGATATATAGTTTGGGGACATGAAACTGTAATTACCGGATTAGAGCTTAAAACATTATTTGTTTTGTAAATAATTTTTTTAATTTATAAACTATAATGCCAAAAACACCATTATGTCAATTTAGAGCTTTTTTGCATCAAACATAAAAATTAATGATAAAATTAAAGCCAAAAACTAAAAATACATTCTCCAAAAAATCCATTTCTGCCAAAAATGAAAATTATAAATTTTAAAAAGTTTTGGTGCGAACTGCAAGAATTTACACTAAATAAATTGTTTTCAGAAGGGCTATTGAAAAATTCAAGGACAGCGTTAGAGCCTAACACTTGAAGGACGTATACGTGATATATAGTTTGGGGACATGAAACTGTAATTACCGGATTAGAGCTTAAAACATTATTTGTTTTGTAAATAATTTTTTTAATTTATAAACTATAATGCCCAAAACACCATTATGTCAATTTAGAGCTTTCTTGCATCAAACATCAAAATTAATGATAAAATTAAAGCCAAAAACTAAAAATACATTCTCCAAAAAATTAATTTCTGCCAAAAATGAAAATTATAAACTTTAAAAAGTTTTAGTGCGAACTTCAAAAATTTACACTAAATAAATTGTTTTCAGAAGTGTTATCGAATAATTCAAGGACAGCGTTAGACCCTAATACTTAAAGGACGTATACGTAATATATTGTTTGAGGACATGGAAATTAAATTACCGGATTAGAGCTTAAAAAATTATTTGTTTAGTAAAAAAAATACATTCTCCAAAAAATCCATTTCTGCCAAAAATGAAAATTATAAATTTTAAAAAGTTTTGGTGCGAACTGCAAGAATTTACACTAAATAAATTGTTTTCAGAAGGGCTATTGAAAAATTCAAGGAGAGCGTTAGAGCCTAAGACTTGAAGGACGTATACGTGATATATAGTTTGGGGACATGAAACTGTAATTACCGGATTAGAGCTTAAAACATTATTTGTTTTGTAAATAATTTTTTTAATTTATAAACTATAATGCCCACAACACCATTATGTCAATTTAGAGCTTTTTTGCATCAAACATAAAAATTAATGATAAAATTAAAGCCAAAAACTAAAAATACATTCTCCAAAAATGTAAATTATAAATTTTAAAAAGTTTTGGTCCGAACTGCAAAATTTTAAACTAAATAAAATGTTTTCAGAAGGGTTATCGAAAAATTTAAGAACAGCGTTAGAGCCTAACACTTGAAGGACGTATACGTGATATATAGTTTGGGGACATGAAACTGTAATTACCGGATTAGAGCTTAAAACATTATTTGTTTTGTAAATAATTTTTTTAATTTATAAACTATAATGCCAAAAACACCATTATGTCAATTTAGAGCTTTTTTGCATCAAACATAAAAATTAATGATAAAATTAAAGCCAAAAACTAAAAATACATTCTCCAAAAAATCCATTTCTGCCAAAAATGTAAATTATAAATTTTAAAAAGTTTTGGTCCAAACTGCAAAATTTTAAAATAAATAAATTGTTTTCAGAAGGGTTATCGAAAAATTTAAGAACAGCGTTAGAGCCTAACACTTGAAGGACGTATATGTGATATATAGTTTGGGGACATTAAACTAATTACCGGATTAGAGAATAAAAAATTATTTGTTTTGTAAATAATTTTTTTAATTTATAAACTATAATGCCCAAAACACCATTATGTCAATTTGGAGCTTTCTTGCATCAAACATCAAAATTAATGATAAAATTAAAGCCAAAAACTAAAAATACATTCTCCAAAAAATTAATTTCTGCCAAAAATGAAAATTATAAACTTTAAAAAGTTTTAGTGCGAACTTTAAAAATTTACACTAAATAAATTGTTTTCAGAAGTGTTATCAAAAAATTCAAGAACAGCGTTAGAGCCTAACACTTAAAGGACGTATACGTAATATATTGTTTGAGGACATGGAAATTAAATTACCGGATTAGAGCTTAAAAAATTATTTGTTTAGTAAAAAAAATACATTCTCCAAAAAATCCATTTCTGCCAAAAATGAAAATTATAAATTTTAAAAAGTTTTGGTGCGAACTGCAAGAATTTACACTAAATAAATTGTTTTCAAAAGGGCTATTGAAAAATTCAAGGACAGCGTTAGAGCCTAACACTTGAAGGACGTATACGTGATATATAGTTTGGGGACATGAAACTGTAATTACCGGATTAGAGCTTAAAACATTATTTGTTTTGTAAATAATTTTTTTAATTTATAAACTATAATGCCCAAAACACCATTATGTCAATTTAGAGCTTTCTTGCATCAAACATCAAAATTAATGATAAAATTAAAGCCAAAAACTAAAAATACATTCTCCAAAAAATTAATTTCTGCCAAAAATGAAAATTATAAACTTTAAAAAGTTTTAGTGCGAACTTCAAAAATTTACACTAAATAAATTGTTTTCAGAAGTGTTATCGAATAATTCAAGGACAGCGTTAGACCCTAATACTTAAAGGACGTATACGTAATATATTGTTTGAGGACATGGAAATTAAATTACCGGATTAGAGCTTAAAAAATTATTTGTTTAGTAAAAAAAATACATTCTCCAAAAAATCCATTTCTGCCAAAAATGAAAATTATAAATTTTAAAAAGTTTTGGTGCGAACTGCAAGAATTTACACTAAATAAATTGTTTTCAGAAGGGCTATTGAAAAATTCAAGGACAGCGTTAGAGCCTAACACTTGAAGGACGTATACGTGATATATAGTTTGGGGACATGAAACTGTAATTACCGGATTAGAGCTTAAAACATTATTTGTTTTGTAAATAATTTTTTTAATTTATAAACTATAATGCCCAAAACACCATTATGTCAATTTAGAGCTTTTTTGCATCAAACATAAAAATTAATGATAAAATTAAAGCCAAAAACTAAAAATACATTCTCCAAAAATGTAAATTATAAATTTTAAAAAGTTTTGGTCCGAACTGCAAAATTTTAAAATAAATAAATTGTTTTTAGAAGAGTTATCGAAAAATTCAAGGACAGCGTTAGAGCCTAACACTTAAAGGACGTATACGTGATATATAGTTTGGGGAGATGAAACTGTAATTATCAGATTAGAGCTTAAAAAATTATTTGTTTTGTAAATAATTTTTTTAATTTATAAACTATAATGCCCACCATTATGTCAAATTAGAGCTTTTTTGCATCAAACATAAAAATTAAAGATAAAATTATAGCCAAAAACTAAAAATACATTCTCCAAAAAATCCATTTCTGCCAAAAATGAAAATTATAATTTTTAAAAAGTTTTGGTGCGAACTGCAAGCATTTACACTAAATAAATTGTTTTTAGAAGGGCTATTGAAAAATTCAAGGACAGCGTTAGAGCCTAACACTTGAAGAACGTATACGTGATATATAGTTTGGGGACATGAAACTGTAATTACCGGATTAGAGCTTAAAAAATTATTTGTTTTGTAAATAATTTTTTTAAGTTATAAACTATAATTCCCAAAACACCATTATGTCAATTTAGAGCTTTTTTGCATTAAACATAAAAATTAATGATAAAATTAAAGCCAAAAACTAAAAATACATTCTCCAAAAAATCCATTTCTGCCAAAAATGTAAATTATAAATTTTAAAAAGTTTTGGTCCGAACTGCAAAATTTTAAAATAAATAAATTGTTTTCAGAAGGGTTATCGAAAAATTTAAGAACAGCGTTAGAGCCTAACACTTGAAGGACGTATACGTAATATATAGTTTGGGGACATGAAACTGTAATTACCGGATTAGAGCTTACAACATTATTTGTTTTGTAAATAATTTTTTTAATTTGTAAACTATAATGCTAAAAACACCATTATGTCAATTTAGAGCTTTCTTGCATCAAACATTAAAAATTATGATAAAATTAAAGCCAAAAAATAAAAATACATTCTCCAAAAAATCCATTTCTGCCAAAAATGTAAATTATAAATTTTAAAAAGTTTTGGTCTGAACTGCAAAATTTTAAACTAAATAAAATGTTTTCAGAAGGGTTATCGAAAAATTCAAGAACAGCGTTAGAGCCCAACACTTGAAGGACGTATATGTGATATATAGTTTGGGGACATGAAACTGTAATTACCGGATTATAGCTTAAAAAATTATTTGTTTTGTAAATAATTTTTTTAATTTATAAACTATAATGCCCAAAACACCATTATGTCAATTTAGAGCTTTTTTGCATCAAACATAAAAATTAATGATAAAATTAAAGCCAAAAACTAAAAATACATTCTCCAAAAAATCCATTTCTGCCAAAAATGTAAATTATAAATTTTAAAAAGTTTTGGTCCAAACTGCAAAATTTTAAAATAAATAAATTGTTTTCAGAAGGGTTATCGAAAAATTTAAGAACAGCGTTAGAGCCTAACACTTGAAGGACGTATATGTGATATATAGTTTGGGGACATGAAACTAATTACCGGATTAGAGAATAAAAAATTATTTGTTTAGTAAATAATTTTTTTAATTTATAAACTATAAAGCGCAAAACACCATTATGTCAATTTGGAGCTTTCTTGCATCAAACATCAAAATTAATGATAAAATTAAAGCCAAAAACTAAAAATACATTCTCCAAAAAATTAATTTCTGCCAAAAATGAAAATTATAAACTTTAAAAAGTTTTAGTGCGAACTTCAAAAATTTACACTAAATAAATTGTTTTCAGAAGTGTTATCGAATAATTCAAGGACAGCGTTAGACCCTAATACTTAAAGGACGTATACGTAATATATTGTTTGAGGACATGGAAATTAAATTACCGGATTAGAGCTTAAAAAATTATTTGTTTAGTAAATAATTTTTTTAATTTATAAACTATAATGCCCAAAACACCATTATGTCAATTTAGAGCTTTCTTCCTGTAAACATAAAAATTAATGATCAAATTATAGCTAAAAACTAATATTACATTCTCCAAAAATATCCCTTTCTGCCAAAAATGAATATTATAAAATTTAAAAACTTTTAGTTCGAGCTGCAAAATTTTTAACTAAATAAATTGTTTTCAGAAGGGTTATCAAAAAATTCAAGAACAGCGTTAGAGCCTAACACTTGAAGGACGTATACGTGATATATAGTTTGGGGACATTAAACTGTAATTACCGGATTAGATCTTAAAAAATTATTTGTTTTGTAAATAATTTTTTTAATTTATAAACTATAATGCCCAAAACACCATTATGTCAATTTAGAGCTTTTTTGCATCAAACATCAAAATTAATGATAAAATTAAAGCCAAAAACTAAAAATACATTCTCCAAAAAATTAATTTCTGCCAAAAATGAAAATTATAAACTTTAAAAAGTTTTAGTGCGAACTTCAAAAATTTACACTAAATAAATTGTTTTCAGAAGTGTTATCGAATAATTCAAGGACAGCGTTAGACCCTAATACTTAAAGGACGTATACGTAATATATTGTTTGAGGACATGGAAATTACATTACCGGATTAGAGCTTAAAAAATTATTTGTTTAGTAAATAATTTTTTTAATTTATAAACTATAATGCCCAAAACACCATTATGTCAATTTAGAGCTTTCTTCCTGTAAACATAAAAATTAATGATCAAATTATAGCTAAAAACTAATATTACATTCTCCAAAAATATCCCTTTCTGCCAAAAATGAATATTATAAAATTTAAAAACTTTTGGTTCGAGCTGCAAAATTTTTAACTAAATAAATTGTTTTCAGAAGGGTTATCAAAAAATTCAAGAACAGCGTTAGAGCCTAACACTTGAAGGACGTATACGTGATATATAGTTTGGGGACATTAAACTGTAATTACCGGATTAGATCTTAAAAAATTATTTGTTTTGTAAATAATTTTTTTAATTTATAAACTATAATGCCCAAAACACCATTATGTCAATTTAGAGCTTTCTTGCATCAAACATAAAAATTAATGATAAAATTAAAGCCAGAATCTGTATTCTTTTTTCTGTCTGTATTCTTTTATCAGAAACTTAGTGTTATAATCCTTTAACATAATTAACCACTGCCCAGATAGTACGTAATCTTGGGTCAATTAAAAAAATATTAATTTGTTTCCGAGATGCTCGGTCACTTCGTGCATAATTGACAAAAACTGTACCTAATTTATATTTTTTAACTAATTGTAAGAATTTGAAATAAAATTTTTTTCTTTTTATACTCATTATTATATTATTAACCTTTGCGCTCCAGAACGGTCACCAGGGGAAAACAGACAATGAAATGTTGTAAATATACTCGAATTTGCATCAATCAAATCGCGATTTTAAGTTAATTTTTATTTGCAATATGCATAAAAACATTATTAAAATACAGTTTTGTATTAACACTAAATTATATGGAAAAATTTTGATGAATTTTAGTGGTTTTTAGAACATAAAAGTAGACAAGCATTTGGTCACCCCGGGTGACCGTATCGGAGTCCGCGCATACAAAAATCGTTGATAGCGCGAAGGTTAAATAATATTAATAATAATGAATGATCGTTAAATGTAGATAGACGTAAAAAAATTAATGTTTCTTAATAGAATGAATAATTTATATAAATTATTCAACCGAAAAAATTTTAGTTCTCAAATTTCATTGAATTTTAAAACATAAATGGTCATATTTTAAACAAATCCTATATAAGAAATCTGCTATTTTTATGATATGATAACGCTTGCTATTGGTCTAGATACGATGATAACGCTTGGCATTGGCTAAAATTTGATGAAAATGCTTGTTGTTGGTTCTTGCTAATTTTAAGATGATAACCCTCACTTTTGGTTAAAAGTATCGGCGACAACGCTTGCTATTGGTACATTGTTGTGTTAATTTAATTAGATTAGAATTAGATTAATTAGAATTAGATTAATTTAAAGTTAGAGAAAAAACATTGAAATACAGTTTAATTAAAAAAAAAGTTTTTGTTTATTTATAAATTCTTTTCATTTTAAATTAAATAATTAACACAAAAATACATCTTTGTGCGCGCGCAGTCATGCTACGCCATTTTTGTTCCTTTCTTGGTAGCGTTCGTAGTACTGTCGGGTAAGATTTCTTGTATATGGGCAATTCCACGTGAGAGTTCAGTCGACCTCTTAAAATCGGCCAAAAATATTTTTTTTCTATTCTGTATTGAAAAAAACAGATACGTATTTTTTATTTTTTTTTTGGAGGCCAAATTTTTGAGTTATGAATTTTCAAAATTTTCGCTTTTTAAATGTAGGTATATTTTTAATGCCAGATAACTCAAAAAATATTGCTTCTTTTCATTTTTTGACAAGAGAAAAAAAGTTTTTTTTTCTCTCTACTTTTGAATAATCACAACAAAAAAAATTTTTTTTTCATTTATTATTAAAAAAATAAAAAAATTTTATAAACAAATTAATTTTTTTTAACTTTGGGTATGATAAATTTTTAATTTTTTTTTAAAACATACCTGGAAATGATAAGAAGGTTTTGCAAAAAGTTTCAGAGTGGGCCTGACAAGTTTGATGGGTCCAAAAAATAATTAAGCTGTCCGTGCAGGTCGCACGCACGTGGCATTTAAAAAGCGAAAATTTTGAAAATTCATAACTCAAAAATTTGGCCTCCAAAAAAAATAATAAAAAAATACGTATCTGTTTTTTTTCAATACAGAATAGAAAAAAAATATTTTTGGCCGATTTTAAGAGGTTGACTAAAATCTCACGTGGAATTGCCCATATATAAAATATATATTACTAGGTATTATTACAGTAGTGTTACAGTAATGTCACAGTAATGATACGAAGAAATATCACCAAATTCCATTTAAGAATAATTGTTTTTATCTTTCTTTGCGATAATACTGTCACATTACTGCAATATTGCGGTAATATTACCATGTAATGTAACTGTAATATCTTAAAATATCACAATGGGGTGGACATAGTTAATGTTATTGAAATTTCAATTTGATGTTACATTGGTATATTAATAACATTACATGGAACATTACGGTCATATTACTGTAATGTCGTGTGTTACGAAGGTAATATTTAAGAATACTCTAGATGTTCCCCATTTTTATACAATTAGGGGATCCCTAGGATATTTGTAGGACGTCCACAAATAACATTATTACATCTAATTTATATCTTAATTTCCAAAGACTAATGAATAATCTGAAGATGTCTACAGGAGATATCTAAAATATTTTACGATATCTGTAGGATATTAGAATTCTTCGCTCTACTGGATATTCGAAATATTTTATGTGAACATTTTCAAGATATTGAAGCATTTGAAAATTACTTAAATGTATTATGGGATTCTTATGATATTTTTAAATGATTTACATATTAAAAAAATTAAACTGCTCATTTAAAGCGTTTTTGTTTAAAAGAAGCATAGTCTTTTATAGTTAAAAAAACAACGAATAGGCGCGCAAAAGTAGTGCTAGTATCAATAAAATTTTATAAAATTTAGTATGCATACGTAATCGGGTCTACAGAATGAGATAAAATAGTATCGATGCACAGTGGGGCAAAGTGACAAAATTTGGTTCAAATTTACTTCTAGACCACAATTTAAAACCAAATTAAAAAAAAAATTCCTCTAACGCAGAACAAAATTCTGAAGAGATCTGTGAGAGTCGATTTTTTAATTTTTGTTTTATAAATTTTTAATGTTTATGCAAAGTGTAAAAAAAAATTTTTTTTTACATTTTTCGATTTCTTTTGCTCAAAAAAATTCTTGCATACTTAAAATTGTATACATTTAATGTCTGGCGGTGTGTAAGTAAAAAAAAAAGTTTTTGCATTCAAAAATTGTTATAAACAATTTTTATAAACAATTACAGTTTATAGGAAGTTATGTTTAAAAATAAATTTTTTTAAAAAGAAATTTGCTTTAGATTATTGTACTTACACTCTCTTATTGTTAATCTCATATTTTGAAATAATTTATCTTAATTGTTTAAACAATTTTTATAAACAATTGTACTGTAAGGACATTTTTGGGCAGAAATGAATCGAATTTTTTACGAATAATGTTTCATCTAAGCCGTCTAGAGATTTTCTTTGTAAAAAAGTCATTTTTCAATTAATGTTATCATTTTTATAAACAAATTATATAAACAATAACATTTTTTGGGAAGTTATGTCTAAAAAAAATTTTTTTAAATTACATTTCCTTTAGATTATTGCAATTAAACTTTCTTTTTGTTAATCCGATATTTTGAAATAATTTTTCTTAATTGTTTAAACAATTTTTATAAACAATTGTACTGTAAGGACATTTTTGGGCAGAAATGAATCGAATTTTTTACGAATAATGTTTCATCTAAACCGCCTAGAGATTTTCTTTGTAAAAAAGTCATTTTTCAATTAATGTTATCATTGTTATAAACAAATTATATAAACAATTACAATTTTCGGGAAGTTATGTCTGAAAAAATTTTTTTAAAATGAAATTTGTTTTGGATTATTGCAATTAAACTTTGTTTTCGTTAAAATGATTAATTTCAAAATATAGATTTTCCCTAATGTCCGGAAAATGTGTGAAAATCTATGAATACTCAGGAAAAGTCAAAATAATAAAAATAATCTATTGATGTATTTTCAGAACTAACAGAAGTAATTCAAATTAATTTCTAAATTATTTTTTTAGTCTAGGAAGAACTGTTGTACGTTTCTTTATTAACCCTTTAACGCCCAAATGGACAAAACTTTGGCATGAAGTTTGAGGACTTATTTCGGTACTTAAAAATCAATAGAAAAATCCACGAATCATTATTTCTTATGTTTTCATATGCACTCTATCGAATGGCGTTAAAAAAAGTCAAAAATTTATAAACAAAAAAGTTATTAATGTTTTTTATAAAAAAAGGTAGATTTTTTTCCAATTTTTGTTTAATTTTTAATTTTTTCTACTATGAAATAGCGAAAAAATAATTCCAAATGTTACAAATAACGTGACATAGATATATAACCTAGTAGAAGATAGGACTATAGAGATAATTAAAAATTAAAATGGCGGCTCAAAAATGGAGTTTGAAGTTCAAATTTTTTTCAAAATTTGATTCGAAAGTACGAAATTGTTAAAAGTGTTTAGATCAGCTTGAAATTTGTTACTTGGGGGTTTTAGGGGTCGCTGATCACGAATCAGAAGTCCAATTTTTAAAATTCAAAATGGCGGATCCAATATGGCGGCTAATTTTTTTTAAAAACTAATTAAATTTGCTTGAAACTTGTTACTCGGGGGTTTTTGGGGTCGCTGATTATGAATATGAAATCCAATTTTTAAAATTCAAAATGGCGGATCTAATATGGCCGACAATTTTTTCAAAAATTCATTAGGTTAGCTTGAAATTTGTTTCTCGGGGGTTTTAGGGATCGCTGATCACGAATCAGAAGTCCAATTTTCAAAATTCAAAATGGCGGATCCAATATGGTGGACAATTTTTGTAAAAAACTCATTAAATTTGCTTGAAACTTGTTACTCGGGGGTTTTTGGGGTCGCTTATTACGAAAATAATATCCAATTTTTAAAATTTTAAATGGCGGATCTAATTTGGCCGACAAATTTTCAAAAACTCTTTATATTAGCTGAAAATGTGTTACTCGGGGATTTTAGGGGTCGCTGATCACAAATCTGGAGTCCAATTTTCAAAATTTGAAGTGGCAGATCCAATATGGCTGACAATTTTTCTAAAAAATCATTAGATTCGCTTGAAACTTGTTACTCGAGGGCTTTTGGGGTCGCTGATTACGATTATAATGTCCAATTTTTAAAATTAAACATGGCCGCTTCAATATGACAGACAAATTTGCAGTTGAAATTTGATAATCACAATCTTTAGCCATTAAAATATTAAAAATATTTTTAATGTTTTCCAACTTTCACCGCGTAGAGGTAAACGTGAACTGATAAGTCTTTTTTTAAATTATTTTTTTTTCGATTTAATATATTGGTAAGTAAATTTAATTGAATTAAAACTATGAAGAATGATTTTTGAAAGGTTTTACAAGAGCTTCAAGCTGGAGATAAAAAAAATTGTTTTTTTCAATTTGACCCTGAAATAAGTAATGCTTAAAATAAAACATGCATTTCTATTTTTTTACCTTTAAATTCAAAAATTATAATAACAAATAAAAAGAAGAAAAATACATAAAAAATAACAAAAAATAATAATAATAATAATCCTATTACAGATTCGTTATCAGCGACCGCAAAAACATCTAAGTAACAATTATAAAGCGAATCAAACAAATTTTTAGCCATTTTGTATTTTAAAACTTCGATTAAAGATTCGTCATGAACGACCTCAAAAACATTTAAATACTAAGTTTTATTATTATGAATTATATTTTAAATATATTAAACACAAAGTAAAAGAGGTTGCAGGCGATAATGGGTGAATGCGTGTTACAGTTCATAATTTAAATTCTCTAAAAAGTGAAAATGTCAGTTGTAATAAATATTTACTTACTTTTACAAGACGAACGTTTTTTCTTTTTGAAATTTTGTTGTATATTGTAAAGATAGCGAAAAAACTTCGAATTCTCAGTTTTGAAAAAAAAAATTTTATTCCTGTTTAACTCGCGGGACCCCGATAAATTCTGTTGGAAAATAATCGTTAGACTTCCAAAAAGTAATAAAAAATCAAAAGGAAAAAAATGCTGGGGTTTATAAGAAAATTTGATTTTAATTTTTTTCGAAAAGTAGCCGCCATTTTGTTAAATTTTAAAAAATTTTAATTAAACCTGTGGGATTTCAAAGAACATTTAATCCGAAATTAGGGACAAAAAGAATCTTTACATTATAGGCAGATACAAGAAAGATACAATAATTTTAATTTTTTTTTACCGTAATTTTCTTGAAATCAGACTTCGCAGTTTTAAAAATTAAAATGCGCCTAACTTCGTTAAATAATTTTTTTTGCAAAACGGCAAAATACGTGTCGTCTAAAATTGTGTGAAAAATATTATATTTCCAAAAAAAAACGATAATTAGACTTACGTACATATAGCCTGTCTGAATTGAAATGGAATCAACCATTTATATTTTATCATTTATATCTCAATGTGTACACTACATTGGTTCAGCAATTTTAAATTTTGAAAATCTGACTTCAGAGTCGTAATCTTCGACTCCAAAATCACACGAGTACCGATTTTAAGCGAATTCTGTCGATTTTTAGATTTTATGTCCATCATATTGGATCCACCATTTTAAATTTTGAAAATCTGACTTTAGATTCGTAATCAGAGACCCCAAAAACCCCTGAGTAAAAAGTTTCAAGCGAATACGATGAAGTTTTAATTTTGTCTTCGGCAATATTGGATCCGCCATTTACAATTTTAAAAATCTGACTTAGGATTCGTAATCAGCGACCCCAAAAATTCCAGAGTAACAAGTTCTGAAGCGAATTCAACAACTTTTAAAAATTTTATCCATCCTGTGTTAAATTTTGAAAAAAAATTTATTTTCAGGCGCCATTTTGAATTTAAAAAACAAAAAATTTTAAAACGCGAAGCAGATTTTTAAACTAGAACTATCGAAACAGAAACATCTAGAACTATTGAAGTAGAAACATCTATTGATGTTTCTGTTTCGATAGTTCTAGTTTAAAAATCACATATGGATATGTGATTGCAGAATTTTTAATTATTTTCTTCTTCTAATAGAGCTTGAAATAGAAGTTAAAAAACAGCACATTTGGTCGTTAACCCCTTGACTGTGGATGACGTGTATACACGTCATGAAAAAAACTGGCCCAAACAGTGGATGACGTGTATACACGTCATGGCCCAAACAAGAAAACATCTTAACGTATATTCGCAAAAATTCTTACTCGGGGGTTTTTGGGGTCGCTGATCACGATTCTGAAGTCAGATTTTCAAAATAAATAATTTTTAAGCCAAAATGACCGCCAAAAATTTTGAAAAATTTTAAAAGTTGATAAATTCTTTTAAAAATTCTTACTCGGGGGTTTTTGGGGTCGCTGATCACGATTATGAAGTCATATTTTTTAAATTCAATATTTTTCATCCAAAATGGCCGCCAAAATTTTAAAAAATTGTAAAAGTAGATAAATTCTTTTAAAAATTGTTACTTGAGGGATTTGAGGTCGCTGATCACGATTCTACAGTCATATTTTTAAAATACATAATTTTTCATCCAAAATGGCCGCCAAAAATTTTGAAAAATTTCAAAAGTGGATACATTCTTTTAAAAATTCTTACTCGGGAGTTTTTGGGGTCGCTGATCACAATTCTGAAATAAGATTTTCAAAATAAATAATTTTTTATACAAAATGTCCGCCAAAGATTTTGAAAAATTTCAAAAGTGGATAAATTCTTTTAAAAATTCTTACCATTTAAACTTTAAAAAACTTATAACAGATTCGTAATCAGCGACCCCAAAAACCCCTGAATAACGAATTTTAAGCGTATTCAATAATTTTTTCAAAATCTTGACCGCTATTTTGGATCCGCCATTTTGAATTTTAAAAAACTAATGTCAGATTCGTAATCAGCGACCACGAAAACCCACAAGTAACGAATTTTAAGCGAATCCAATGAATTTTTCAAAATCGTGTTCGCCATATTGGATCCGCCATTTTGAATTTTTGAAAACTAACACCGGAATCGTAATCAGCGACCCCAAAAACCTCTTAGTACCTAGTGTCATGAAAATTTATTCACAAGAAGGTCTTACACATTTTGGGACCATTTTGTTATATTTTAGCTACACACTGAAGGGGTTAATGGATTCGTAAGTGTGCGCTTTAAAGGAGGGTTAAAATGTCGAATTTGATCAAAACTCGTTACTCGAGGGTTTTTGGGGTCACTGATTACAAATCTTATGTCAGTTTTTTAAAATTCCAGATAGCGGATCCAATATCGCGGATGACTTTTATAAATAATCTTATTAACCTGAAACTTTTTACTTGGAGGTTTTCGGGGTCGCTGATTTGCAAACTGACATTATATTTGTAATCAGCAAGCTTGAAAACCTACAAGAAAAAAGTTTTAGGTTAATTGGAACACCGAAAACTGACATCATATTCGTAATCAGCGACCCCAAGAACCCCCGAGTAGAGTTTTAGGTGAATCCAATTAATTTTTACAAAACACATCCGCCATATTGGATCCGTCATTTAAAATTTTTGAAAACTAGCATTATATTCGTAAACAGCGACCCCAAGAACCCCCAAGTTAAGAGTTTCAGGTGGTTTCAGTGACTTGAAAAAGTTGGAGCACTATGTTTTACATGTGAGCAATTTTTTTTGTTTTACCGCCATATTAGCGTCCGCCATTTTGAAAAAAAATTGGTCGCTTCAGGGTTTTGTAGCTGAGGGTCCATGGACGCGATATTTTGAGCTATTGAGAGTATCTACCTGCTTACGTCTTAAATGAAATTTTTTTTCTCGAAACTTGTTTCGTCTTCAAATTATGTAGTTTGTTGCAAAACATAAAGTAACACAATTTTTATTTTCTATAGTCTTCCGGTTTAACCCATACTTTGTGGACATTGCTTTTGTAATTTTGTAAAAGAAAAGTATTTTTTTGTACTCAAATTATGCGCAATGTATATAAATATTGTGTTTTATATACAGTAGAACCCGGTTAATACGATTCTGTAGGGACCGCGCTAAGAATTCGTCTTATGCGGGAAAACGTATTAGGCGGGAAATAAAATGTATGTCTTTAATTGCAGGGACCACCATAAATGAGCGTTTTAAGCGGGAAATCGTATTAAACGGGATCGTATTAACCGGGTTCTACTGTATCACTTTTTACGATTATATGAAGGATTTTTGTGCTTAACATATATTTTGAGGTCTTATCCTTCGTAGTTATGTATTGAAAAATTTACTTGTTTCGTCCTTAAATTATGTACTTTGTTGCAAAACATAAAGTAACATAATTTTCATTTTTTATAGTCTTTCGGTTTAACGCATACTTTGTGGACATTGATTTTGTAACTTTGTAAAAGAATAGTATATTGTGCAACAAGTACAGAAAGAAGCTGTTTTCCGACGAGTACAAAGTTTGCTGTCCCGAGCGAAGCGAGGACAGCAATTTGCACGAAGTTGGAAAATCTTCTTTCGTACGTGTTGCACACAGTACTTTGTGCAACACCTTTTGGTTTTCATAAAAAAGCTGTTTGGAAACGCTAGTTGACGCCAACATACGTACTGTTTAGCAGGGTTTGGAACGTGTTACCGCACGTAATATACGTGGTTTTCTACGCGTATATTACTGTAAAGAACAGGTATTCTACAAATAGAAAACAAATACCTATGTATATCACCAAAAAAACCCAAAAGTTTAAGAACTTTGCCGCACTAGTGCAGCAAAGTACTGTTTTGCGCCTACTTTACAGGCATGCAAAGTATTACTTTTCTTACAGGTGTTGCACAAAAGTATTTTTCTGTACTCAAATTATGCGCAATGTATAAAAATATTGTGTTTTATATATCACTTTTTACGATTATATGAAGGATTTTTGTGCTTAACTTATATTTTGAGGTCTTATCCTTTGTAGCTACGTAATGAAAAATTTACTTGTTTCGTCCTCAAATTATGTACTTTGTTGCAAAACATAAAGTAACATAATTTTTATTTTTTATAGTCTTCCGTTTTAACGCATACTTTGTGGACATTGCTTTTATAATTTCGTAAAAGAAAAGTATTTTTTTGTACTCAAATTATGCGCAATGTATATAAATATTGTGTTTTATATATCACTATTTACGATTATATGAAGGATTTTTGTGCTTAACTTATATTTTGAGGTCTTATCCTTTGTAGTTATGTAATGATAAATTTACTTGTTTCGTTCTCAAATTATGTACTTTGTTGCAAAACATAAAGTAACATAATTTTCATTTTTTATGGTCTTCCGGTTTAACGCATACTTTGTGGACATTGCTTTTGTAATTTTGTAAAAGAAAAGTATTTTTCTGTACTCAAATTATGCGCAATGTATATAAATATTGTGTTTTATATATCACTTTTTACGATTATATGAAGGATTTTTGTGCTTAACATATCCTTCGTAGTTATGTATTGAAAAATTGACTTGTTTCGTCATTAAATTATGTACTTTGTTGCAAAACATAAAGTAACATAATTTTTATTTTTTATGGTCTTCCGGTTTAACGCATACTTTGTGGACATGGCCTTTGTAATTTTGTAAATGAAATGTTTTTTTTCTGTACTCAAATTATGCGCAATGTATATAAATATTGTGTTTTATATATCACTTTTTACGATTATATGAAGGATTTTTGTGCCCAACATATATTTTGAGGTCTTATCCTTTGCAGTTAAGTAATGAAAAATTTACTTGTTTCGTCTTCAAATTGTGTACTTTGTTGTAAAACATAAAGTAACTTTGCGACTTGACTTTTGTAATTTTGTAAAAAGAAATTACTTTTCTCTATTCAAATTTTGCTCAACGTACATTGGGGAAAAATCCAATAGACAGCATACTTCGAGAACATGAGCCACATTGCATAGTTTAGGGACGTCCCCAAACTATGCTATAGATCTATTAAGTTTACGATTGTCTGGTCTTCAAACTATGCCTTCTATATATGAACAGCGTAAATGTCTAAAGCATAGTTTGAAGACCAGACCGTCGTAAACTTTTTACTAGATCTATAGCATAGTTTAGGGACGTCCTTAAGTATGCTATGTGACTCATGTCCTCAAAGTATGTGGTCTTATGGTTTTTTCCCTCTAAATTGTTTATTTATAAATATCTATCAAAAAAAACTTTATGGGGGTACTACTGGAGACTCTACGAAGCCATAGACGCTGAAAAATTCGGGTGTCCCAAACTATGCGTTGTACAAACATATATATATATATATATATATTATATTTATTATTTTATTTATTTATTTATTATTTTTTATTTTTATATTTATTATTATTTATTATTTATTATTTATTTTTTTATTTTTTTTATTTATTTATTTATTATTATTATCACATTTATTTTTACAGAAATATGCAGTCTTTAAATATCACAAGTATCCACCCATGCAAAAAGCAAAAATAAAATATATATTGGTGTAGCGTTGTACCGTATTATGCAGCATTTTCTTCTTCTTCTTCTTCTTCTTCAATTTCTTCTTGTACTTCTTCTACTCCTCCTTCCTCTGCATTTATTATGTGGATACTTTTAATTTTATTATAAAAAGAAATTACCTTCCTTAAAGAATGTGAAGGTGATTTAGCCTTACTTTCGTTATCGCTAAGTTTAACACTCAGGAATATTCTTTGGATGAAATCCATTGTTACAGAAATTGACTCAGGGAATTTTAGATTAAAAATAAATAAAGATACGAAGAGGCTTTTAAACGCCGTAAAATATGTACAGTCTTCGAATACCACATTATTTTTTATGCAGAAGGACAATTTATTGGTGTTGTTTTGTACTGCAATCCAGCCGAATGCCTTGTCTGGCGTTTCTAATTGCTCGATCGGATCATTTTCCTATAAGAAAAAAAATACATTTATATAATACATGCATAAAAAGTCCCACTTCTGGTGCAAGGAAAATGTGCGAGAAAGAGCGTTTTATAGCGAACGATCATATAAATATTTCCGCGCATGCGTATATTGTTCCTAGTCTCTTTATTTTACACTTTTTACTTTATTTCACAGTTTTGATTTAACAGCCAATCAGAAACGTTGTAGAACCATATTCCAAACTTTGTCCTCGGCATTTTTGATCGCATGTGCAATGGCTAATGGAAATATTAAAAGTAATTTTCTTACTTCAGTCGCAGTCCCGCTAATTTTATTTTTCTTAATATTAATAATAGGAACATTGTCTCCACTAGGATCTGTAGAAAGTTTAATATTTTGGATATGGAAATTTAAATAGCCGATTCTAAACCATCTTTTCTTTAAAAGATCTTTTACAATTAACATTAAATCATAGGGTGCTATACCCTCATACAAATCGTGGGCTATGCACGGTGGCAAACCCGGGTTGCAGACGTGAAAATGTTTTAAACAATTTAACGGCGAGTTACCTGAGACACCTAAACATAATTTTTTAGTTTTTTCTGCATTTCTCCAACATACCGTATAACTCCATCGATTCCTTAAGTCATTAATTGTGAAATCATTTGACAATAATGATTTTCTTGTGCTATTGCATAATCGACAAAAATATGTTGATTTACTAAAATTTTTCGTAAAGCAACCAATTTCACTACTTCCTAGATTGTCACCCAACACTGCTACTAAGGATGCAAAAATACGTTTTTCAACACCATCGACTGTAATAAGTATCCCCTCTGATTCTAAAAGCTGTAGGTCCGAGATTAATCTCTGTAAAAATATAGTCCATCCAAATTCGTTAACATACTTTTCTTTACAAAGAGCAACTAATTTCCAACTATCTGCTTTCGATCTTAAAAAGGGAGGTAAATTGCCTAAGTTCATATATATAGCAACAAGTTTAAATTTCCCCTTTGATGAACCCAATGGATTACAAATTTCAAATGCATCCTGAAAAAGAATTATTTGCAGGGCACCATCTCTAAAAAACGGATTATTTTTTATTACTTTTCCATCTTTAATATCCGCGAAAACGTTATTATTGTTTAAAGTTAAAGGACCAAAACAGTATTTCCTTACATTTTCTTGGAGCAACATCATCTTTATTGTTTCTATTATAGGTACGTAATGATAGAATTTAGAATTTTCTGATAATGGAATCTGAATAGGTTCTACGAAAGAGAAATTATTCTCATAAAATTTTTTCCTACAGTGTGTGCTTCTTAAAACACCAGTTTCACTGTCATGAGCGAAATTCCAAGATTTAAAACTATTTTTAAAGATGCTTAAAATATCTTTTTTCTCTGTTTCAGAAAAGTTGCTTCTTTCTATTTCCGCTTTGAATGCATTAGAACATGTTTGTACAAAACTAGATATACTTGAAATACTGGCCTGTAGAGAAACATCTGAAGTAAAATATTTTGCACTCAAAAGCATGTATGTTTTTGCTAAATGTTTCGTACCATCGTTCACGTAATTTTTTTTCTTTACTTTGGTCTACCAAAATTGAATTATCATTTAACACCCCACCGCTATCTATTTTATTTATATTTGCATTATCATATAAATTGTCCGAATCAATAATTGAAAAGTCATTTTCTTCAAAAATTTCTTCAAAATTTACGTCAAATGCAGTTTCTTGAGTATTAATGACTCCATTATGAATTTTTCCTTTGTAACATCTATACAAATGAATTTTAAATGCATTCTTCGTAAAAAATGGTTTAGAAAATTTCGGACAATTTGGATGAGTACAAGTAATAGTAGGACTCACTTCATTTATATGATTTAACAAATGTTTTTTTAAAACAGATTCACTGGTACTTTAAAATTTGCAATTACTTTGTCGACAAAAAAATTTCATACTTAATAAAACACCTTGTTTTTCACTTATGCAGTGCAAACGATTACAATGATCTCTAAAATTTTTGTAATATATGAATGTTTTTTTGCAATTTTCGTATAAACAAACAAAAAGATTTCCAGAAACATTAGCATGACTCAATTGGTGTTTATTGTATAAATTAATTGTCGGCAATTGTAAATGACAAATATTACAAGTGAACATTGTTGAAATTGAATTGTAATTGAATAACGAAATGCAAAAAAAAATTGTTAGGATATGAGCAAACCTTGATAGAAAAACAAACGACCTGCAACAAAGAAAATACAATTGCATGAAGTCTTAAACTATGACTCCCCACGTGAAAAAGTTCCCGGGAATGCACTCTTAGGAAATTCCAACACGAAATTCCAACACGAAATTTTGGTAAAAATGTTGACAAATTAGTTTCCAATTTATCGCAAATAATCAGATTTTCTTCTTAAAATTTCATAGTTCTGTCAATTACAATTAATAAAATCAATATTTAATAGAGGAGGAAGGTCTAAATTTTAAATTCGAGATATAGTTCGATTTTGTAACATTTTTGTGAAAATAACCTAATTTATCGTAAATTGTCAGATTTCCTACATAAAATTTCCGAGTCTTGACAACTACAATTGATAAAATCGATATACTAGAGAAAAATCTTAATTTTGATTTCGAGATATAGATTTTGTAACATTTTTGTAAAGTTAACCTAATTTTTCAAAAGTCAGTTTTTTTAAATGCTTAATGTATTGCTGATTGCTCAGTGTTTTGTAACGATAAGAAAAGTAATCAAGATGATAATGATATTTTCAAGACAAGAAAAATGATTATATTTTAAGGAAAGATTTTTTCAGAGACAGTGGAAGAAAATCATGAATTTTTTTTAACTGATAAAAATTAGTTAGGCTAATACCTGCAATATTAATAATTCTCTCGTTTTTTAGAATCTTTTAAAATATCCTGGAATAATAAAAAAACGTCCTAAATTGTTGTAAAAATGTAAGAAAAATTGTTTGGTTAAAACCTAATACGTTTATTCATTTAAAGAATGTTTCCATAAAAATTACGATACAATATTATTGAAGTAATGATAATAAGTACACGGTAAATCGATAGGTATTAAAATAACACCAAAAAGGATTAAAATAATCCAATTTAGTGTTATTTTAACACTTAACGATTTACCGTGTAATGATAAGTAAAAATTAAAAATCGAGATTTTCTGTTGGAATTTCCTGTTGGAATTTCCTACTGGAATTTCCTGCTGGAATTTCCTGTTGGAATTTCCTAGGAGTGCTTTCCCGGGAACTTTTTCACGTGAGTCCTTAGTATCGGTTACAAATTTTTTTATTTTACAAAAGATTCTCAACTTTCCAATGAAAATAATAAGAATTTAAAAAGAGTAGTTTTTGTAAAAATTAAAAAAAAGTTTATTCTTTATAAAAAAGAGGGATTAGATAATTTTCTTCATTAAAATTCCGGTGATAAAAAAGTAGCTTAAAATTGCTTTAAAATTAACTATATAAAAATTAAAATAGCTTTATTTAAAAAAATTTTTATTTAAAACTTCTTTTAAACAATTTAGTTAAAAATAATAAAAATACTACAAACTTATTAGAATTAATTTTAATTATTCATAAAGTAGGACAATTTTTAACTTTTAAATAAATGGTTTTCCCAAACTATTAAATTCTAATAAAAGCTTTACTTACCTGAACAGAAAAAAAAGATACGTATTTTAAAAAAATACGAGCTGCTTAAGCAAAATAAAGTCCATGAAGATATTCTGAAAAATTTTTTATGTTTGAAAATTATTTTCATACAGAAAATTCACACAGTTGAATGAAATTTTTTAAGTATTAAAAATCATTAAAAACGTGTCTCTTTTTAGGTTAAAAGACATTACCTTATTAACTTTGATAAATATTAAAAATTAAAAAGAAATTTTTCAAATTTAAGAAATGAAAAATGTTAAGAATTTGAACTTACCTTTACCAATTTCCTTTTATCTTAAAATTGTCGAAATTTTAATAAATAATTAAAATTAAAATATTAAGGTTTGCCACGTGGGTTCGCCTATATGCGCATAGTTTTTTATATGCCACTTGATATGCCACTTCATCGTCACGCAGTGTAGAAAAACATTCGGGCAAAAAATATCATATTCGAATGTATACTTACAGACAGCTACGTAATTCTACATACTGTCGGTAAAACTATCAGCTGTGAGTTACTTAACACACGAAAATATTTTTACGGTTGGGTTGCTAACATACAACGTTATACGTGAAGCGAAAAGTTTCCAATGTATCACGAAATGATTTAACATTCGGGATGTACACTCGTGCGCATTAATGCCTTCCCTCAGGGAAAGCACTAATCTTGAGTGTTTTGCCTCCGCTCTATGTTATTTCTATGGCGTAGCGATTATTTGAGCGGAATGTGGAACAGAAATCTGACATCTCGTAAAAGAAGGTTTGTTGTTATTTTAAAACATGTGCTTCGAATATTAGTTAGTTAATTAGTTATAAATATATATTAAAAGATAAAATTCTCTGTCATTGTAATGATATAAAATTGATAATTAGTAAAAATAATAATTATTAATGATCAATTAATTATAATATTTATTTGAACGATTGTTAAAAAAACAAAGTTTTATTTATTTAGTTTCACACTTTCATATTTAATTTAATTCAATTTATTTATCTAGCTTTAAATATAAATTTAAAAAAGACAAACTTATTTTTCTTTTATATAAAAGAAAACTAATAATTTTTTTTTATTCAAAAGAGTTGAGTAATGGAAATGACAGGAGTGACTAGAAGATATTTGGCGATCACGGTCGAATGGCAGTTAATACGAGAGTAAATATTAAACTATTTTAATCATCACAACTAAAAATTCAATCTCGGAATTTATAGGATTATAATTTATGCGATAGAGATTGCATTTTCATTAACACTGTTGTATTTTTGTGGGACGTTTTCATTGACAGTAATGCTGCAAATATTTTCAAGAAAACATTAGCATCCGATATACCATCTTTATGTTAAAGGTAATTTAATATAAATAAATCAATATAAGAATAATAATAAACAAGAATATTAACTAATAATAAATTAAAAGGACATAAAACAAAAACAAAAAAATTGTTCTTTTGTTGTAAATAAAAAATTAATTTTCAGATAAACAATGAGTGCTGAAGAATAAATACAAGTGGCAAAAGGATAATTAATTGGATGTTTATGGCATGAAAAAGCAGAATACAACAATGACAAGACATTATTGACAATTGCTTCTGTTCATGATATTAGTGTAATAGTGTTACCACTTTATCATTATTTTTGTGAGCATCGACAATGGTTAAAAAGTGCAGAACAAGGAAGAAGATATTCAACAAATTCACATTTCTACTTTATTATTTTACAACACGTTACATGTAACATCATTTGCCAAGATGGTCTAATATGGTAAACAATTAATATTAATTATTAATTTTTAATATTAATATTAATAATTTTTTTACATTCAGTTAGCAAGCTATATTTATATAGCTGTCGTACCCGTCTTCGACGGATTTTAGTTTCTACCAATACATTTAACAATGTTTCTACCAATCTGGAAAATCAGAAAATAGACAAGAATTTAATTTGACCGGAAAATTAATAATTAGTTACCATTAGCTATTTTGGTAGTACTTATAATATTACTATTTGAATAGTCTCCATCCTTTAACAAAAAATCAAAAATTATCAAAAATTCGAGAAACCGAATTTCTTAAAATTTAACATTTTTTTCTTCTCTTTTATATCATTAAGATTCATTATTATTGAACTCTTCAAAAATACTTTATTTATTCAATAGCCTCCACCCTTTTAGTAAAAAATCTAAAATTATGGAACATTAGCAAAAATTCAAAAAACCGAATTTCTTGAAATTCAAATTTTTTCCTCTTTTTTATGGCATTTAGCTTCATTATTTTTGGGCTCTTCAAAAATACTTTACCTAATTTGTTATCTCCACCCTTTGGTAAAAAATTTAAAATTATGGAAAAATGTCAAAAACGCAAAAAACTGAATTTCTTAAACTTCAAAATTTTTCCTTTTTTTTTATGGCATTTAGCTTCATAATTTTTGTGCTCTTCAAAAGTACTTTACTTATTCAATAGTCTCCACTCTCCGGTAAAAAAACTAAAATTATGGAAAATTAGCAAAAATTCAAAAAACCGAATTTCCTAAAATTCAACATTTTTTCTTCTTTTTTATGGCATTTAGCTTCATTATTTTTGTGCTCTTCAGTAATACTTTACTTATTCAATAGAAGTATTTTGGCTAAATAATTATTTTATTAAATTTGACTATAATTAGTACAGTTACTCGAGAGTAAAAAAAATATTAATTAGAACGGGAGATATTCAATTTTTTCAAATAATTAAAAAAATTGAAAATTTCTAAATTTTTTTTCATGGATTGCTTCTAAATTTTCTATAGTTGAGTATTACATGTTATTTATTAACATTTTAGCATAATTTTGCAAAAAATACTTCTTTATAACTAAAATGGAAATATAAAAATATTTTTCAAAAATCGGAAAATTTCTAAATTTTACATTTTTTAATGGATAGCTTTTAAACTTTATATAATTAAATATTAAATGTTATTTAGTCACATTTTAGCATAATTTTTTAAAAATACTGTCTTATAACGAAGATGTAAGTATAAAAATGTTTTGAATATCAAAAAATTAAAAAAATTATAATTGATACCAATTGCTATGAAGCTTAATTCAGTAGTATTTGTGGGCTCTCTGATTTAACTTTTAGAAATATTTTGAGCAATGTAAAGACAAAAGTTAAACACGGTGTTTATTTTGGTTTAAAACAATTTCCGGCTTTGTTCAAATTTTTCCTGGTTTATTCGACGGGTTTTTTTTTAATAATACATTTAACAGGGTGTCTACCAACCAGGAAAGACGGAAAATAGCAGAGAATTTAATGTAACCAAGAAAAACTGGATCTACTTGCTATACAATTAGTTCGAATTAGACTGTACTATAACTCAAAAAACTGGAGGAAATTTTAGATTGATTTTAATACATTATATTAATTGAAGTACTACAAATTGAGAAATATTGTTTTCTGCATTTGAATTAGTTAAAAATAACTAATTTGATAATAAAAAGTCGGTCACTGTTTCAAATGGTATAATATTTTCCTAATGAAATAGACAATAGTAACTAATTATTATTTTTTCCCTGTCAAATCAAATTCCCGGCTGTTTTCCGGTTTTCTAGGTTGGTAGATACACTGTTAAATGCATTATTAGAAACTACAACCCGTCGAAGACGGGTACGACAGCTAGTCTTTCATATTATTTGATTTCTGTTAGAATTTATTTTTCAAAAAGAGTTAATCTTTAAAATATTTATTAAAAAAAAAAAAAAAATTCTAAACGAAAAATTTTAATTATATGTTCCTGGATTCTGGATCCTAGTTTAGAAAAAGAAGGCTGTCAATGTTATAGTTTGTAAATTGACCTGCATATTTCGAAACTAGAACAAAATAAACATTTTTTTAAGTAGTAAAATAAAAAGTGATAGTTAACTTACAAGTGAGGATAGTAAAGTTATATAATAGATATTTTATTAAAAAATAATAATTGTAGCTATAACTTCCACTGTGGAAAATACTTACAAGTTAGAGAATTAATCACAATTAAATCTTAAAAGTTCTTTTCATTCAAAATTGTAATTATTTTCAGTGACCTCTTGTTTGTGAAATTTGTAATTTTCTTATTAATGATAATAATTGAATTTCTAGAAAGAATTTTATTATAGAGTAGAATTGGGGTGAAAAAGACATTTAGGTTTTATATTAAAACTAATAAACTATTTTACCAGTTGGAGTTACACGTAACTTTTTATTCTAGTATAGAAGTATCGATAATATTAAGTTTTTATTGGAATTTTTATTTTTGAGTTGCTCATTTTGATAACTGTAAATTAAAAGCTGGTAAATTTAACATGAAATACAATTTCAATAACAAAAGAAATATATAATAGCACAAAATTCAAGAATAAAGTATTTTGCGAAAATCACAAAATATCTTTTTATCCCCATTAGGTAATGCAAAAAATGCATTAACATTGCTTTCTTACAATTCTTATAACTTATTCCATTCACAAAATCCAAAAAAGTTTCCTACAATAATTTTGAATCTTAATAAATAAATTTTAAGTATACAAATTGAAAATTAAAAAACAAGAAATTTGCATTTTGATTTTAATGTGTGAAAAGTAAAAATGTGACTTCTTCACTCCATCCTACTCTATTTGCAAACAATTAAATTCCTGTCGAGAATTACATTAATTATAAAAATAATTCCATTTTTTCGAAGGATTTTATTAAATTTTTTTAACAAAATTGAATTGTTCCAAAGAATTTTATAAATATTTTACAAAATAATAAATCACAGCAATTTGTTAGTTGATAAGTACGTTTTTTAATTTTTGAATCTGAAATAATTTAAAAACTAATAAAAATTTCTAAATTCGAATTTTCTTAGAAATAGTTGACCAGCAATTTGTCTAAATAATATTAAATACAGAAAAAAATATTCATAAATAAAATTTGCTTAAAACGAAACTTTGTTTCTTAGTAAAATATATTTAAAGAAAGAATATTCTAAAAAGTTTTATAAAAATGTTTAAATTTTGAGAATTAAAATTTTTAAATCTAACTTTAAGAAAAATAATTTATTTAAGAATGTAATTACTTTTAGATTGGTGCAAGATTTAAAGGATTTGTCAACCAAATGCAGTCAACTATATCAAGAAATATAGAAAAAAATTCAATGGCTCATAACATTGTTAATGAAATTAACTAAGGAAAAGCAAATAATTGGAATGATACCTATTTCCGAGGACTTTATTGATGTGTCAGTTGCCTATTTACTATTAAGAAAAAGTAAAGTTTTTACTTTAACCTGATAAGTGTTTACAAAAATTTGTAATTATTTATTCAAATTTATTATTTACTAAAACTATAGCAAATTTTAGGCCGAAAAAGAAATATTCAGTTTATTATTACACAAATTACAAAATTTTTTTATTTTTCAATATCGCGATTCAAAATTTTCAAAAATTCACATAAAAAGTAACTAACTATTTTAATTGTTATTAATTATTTTCAAAAGCTTTTATAAAATTCTTCTCAAGAATTCAATTATGTTTGGATTTTGGATAAAAATAAAAAATTTTGTAAAAACTGTAGACAGATTCCATTGCGGTAAATCACACAGTCGTCTACTTTTACGAAATTTTAAACAATTTAAAAACTATTTAAATAAAACTTAAAAAAAAACTATTTTCTTCACAATTTTTTATTATAATTATTAAAAAAATTTATTTTCTAAAATTTGAAATTGAAACCTTTTTAAAATCAATTATAATAAAAATGTGTAAATTAAAATGCTTCTCTACACTAAATATTTTTAATAATTTTTTAGACAGTTTTTTTGAAAATTTAGTGATTGAATAAAAAAAATGTTAATCTAAAATAATTCTAAAATCCATTTGTTTACAATGAAAGTTCTTTATTTTCAACTAGATTTAAATAAAATACAATCTTCAGCTGATAAAAATTAAACAAGTCTTCTGGTATTGAGAAAAAACATTTTACAAAAATGACATATTCATATTTTCCAAATCATTTTTGCTGAGATACTTAATTATTATATGCGCGCATAAATCAACTATTGGCAAATTATTAACAAGCGTTTCAATTGCCATTGGCATTAATTTTGAAAATTCTTTTACGTCGTCCATTTTTTTTTGGAAAAATTTTCGGAACGGTTGTAATTGGAACAAATGGTAATTCAGCGCATTTGCAAATTCTTCATCGGGTAGAATTTTCGCTGCAACACAAATTTCCATTTGAAAAAAACTTTTAACCGTAATTTTTCTGTAACTTATAATTTCTCTATCTTCGAAAAACTCTAATCGAGAAATAAGTATATTGAAAGTTTCTGAATTTGATTTCAAATTTTTCAATGTTTGCTTAAGGTCATTACTCAAGACATTTTGATAGAAGTAGAAAATAAATGCGAGTGACACTAAATCACCGAACGACGGTTCTTGTTCACAATTTAGAAAAAATCGATAATTTGGATGTACTCTAAAATTTCATATCGATTTCTTTTCTCCTTCTGCAATTGCATTAATGTTATGGTTATTACGGTTTCTCTCTCTTTTACGGATTAAGCACTGACGAATATCCCTGCATCTGTTGCTAATCTTATAGAATCTAGTTTTAGATTTTCCATCACCATCCACTGCATCAATGTGAAGCCGTCAATACAGATACCTACATCCTGCCAGTACGTCGCCATGAGTGTTCGAATTTTTTCTATACAAAATTCTTCGTGTATTATTTTACGTGCAGCCAATGTGACATATTTGTAATTCGCAACATCATCATTATATATCAAAAATTGATCAATGTCAAATGGATTATTGGTAGCTGACAACTCCAAAATTTGTCGCACCACAGCATTATCGTCGTCATAACTCAAACTCATTTTTTTCTTCCTGCAAAAATTATAAAATACTATACAATTCTTATGTATCTAAATTGTTTAAAAATTTTATTAGAATTTAAAAGAAAGATTAAAATTAAAATAGAATCAGGGTTGTCACAAGGTAAGGAAAATCAAGGAAAAGTCAGGGAATTTTATTAAAAGTACTTGGAAAATTAATAATTTCGAAATTATAAGAAAATTCTAAATTTTTGTGTCTTTTTGTTTGCTTCATAAACTATGAAATTACCAGAAATTCCAAAAAAAACGTTATGTTTTTTAGATGTCTGAAAATAATTTATTAAATTATTTTTTTGAAAAATTTTTGTACAGTTATGTAGAAATTAATTTCAATTTTAAATATTTTAACGCTATTTTTTAAAAGAATTCTACTAAGTATCTTAAACAATATTAAAATATTAATTTTAATATTGTTATTATTATTTAATATATTATTTATTATAAGTAAATAATATAAATAAATATTAAATCGTATATAAATAGTAAATAAATAACAGTGTTCATCACTGTTAATAAAATTCTTCTCAAAATTTAAATATTTTCAAAAAATTTTCATAATTATTCAATAATTGTCAATATTCTATTATTATATTAAAATTTACTAAAACAATTCATTAAATTATTTTAAAAATATATACAGAATTTGACACGAGTATTCAATTATTTTATAAAATAATAAAAACTTCAAAGGAATTCCATTATGAAAAATAGAATTTGAATAATTTTTTTGGAAGAAATCAATTGTTTGCAATTTTTTATGAAATTCTTTAATTTAAATCAATTATTTTCATAAATAATAAAACTCATTGCAAAATTTCAATTATTTTCAATACAATTTTAATTAATTTTAAGCGAATTCCTCGAAAAATGTAATTATTCTTATAAATTTTATTAAAATTTATCTAAGGAATTTAAAATAATTAAAATTTTTAAAAATTTGTTAATAGTAATTAAATGTTTATTTAAAAATGAAGTCATTGGTGAATTTAAATAACTTTACAATTAAGGAAATTCGTTAACAAATATAATAGAATATTCCTTTGAGCATCTCATCATTTTAAGAGTGCATCGTAATATTTTTTTTTTAGTGTGAGGGGAACAGTCAAAATTTTGTCAGGAAATTAGGGTCGTCGGGAAAAAAATGAAATTTTATGACAACCCTCAGAATAGAATTGAAGTAATATAAAAATTAATTTAAATTTTGTAATTACTTACAATAAGGTAATTAAATATATTGAATCTATTCCCAGCCACCTTTTCACTTTTGAGAAAAAAGAAAATATTTTGCAAAACACTTATTTGTGGACGCGCAGAAAATCAATCATTACACAATTTACTATCATTTGCTTAGGGGACTTCATTTTTGAATCAAGGAAATTTAGAAACAAAATACAGTTTCATACTTGATATTCATTTATTTAATAACATATTGTTAAAACTAAAATTAAATTTAAAATTAAATATACATATCATTTTATTTTTATCAGTGTGTATTTTTATATATTAATACATAAATGAAATCACATTTTAATTGAACTTTTATTTTATTGTTCGTTACGTTTCGTCATTAAATAAATCCATTTATTTTTATATTTCTTTTTTATCAATGATTTGAATTTATACCTCTCGTTCAAATTCAATTTTTTCGACATAGAGTATCACCGGCATATAGAGGACTAGTGTAATAGATTTGACCAATCACCATAAGTGTTCAAAAAATCCAGTCATCTGATTGGTCAATTCCGTTACACTATTTTACTTCTGACAGCTGTCAGAAGTAACATACATAACCTCAAGTCAACTCTATCAACAACAATGTCAATTTTCTCCAACCTACCTATTGTCAATAAGAACAATTATTCTATCTTTTTCTCATAATAAATACATATATAATCTAATTATTACGAAAAGAAGCTGGAATCTTTCAATTAAATATGTGTGAAATGAACAGTTCTTGTGCCTCTTTTCAAATTTAAAAAAACCGAGTTAAGCCCTTTTTAAAATTACCTATTCAATTGCTTTTGCACTTAGGCAGAATTTCACTTAATAAAAATAGATATTTCCTAAATTTTAACTCTAAAAATTTTTTTTCATCAAATTTCATGATTAATTCACATACACATAAATTTTATTTTTTCACGTTGAACGATTCATGGTAAGAAAATTAACTTTTTTCAGCTTGGATTCCCTTACTAGTAAACGTAACGTTTAGAAAAGCGAGAGATCTGGAGCCTCAACGTCATGTGACAAACTGGACTTTTCTTAATGGTAAACTATAGGAAAACACAAAGTTGCAGAGTCTTCGCGAAATTATACATAAGATTCCTATAGGGACAATGACTTATCTCAAAGAATACTGTGAAAAATGTTATATTTGAGAAATGAGGCAAAATCTTTATATTTACGAAAATATGTCCTACGATTTATTAATTTTTTTACGTCAATTTAAAGTTGATTTGACGATAAAAAAGTTTTAACTTAATTGTTTGACAAATACATATGGCTCTCCATTCAAAACTAGGAAGTCTTTTGAAATCATCGAAAGGAAAAAACCAAAATTGATGGATTGACAATTATATCGTGCCACATCTAAAGATAAAAGATGAGGTATTGAGAACCAACTGATGTCGCCAAAGATAGAGTCGCCTAGAAAATAGGCGATATACCACTGTATTGTAAGTTTTGAAGTCAAAAATAAGTTAGAAATAATTTAAAATGTCACATTTTATTACTTCAATTATATTTATTAGATTAACAATAAAAATTAATTTGGTTAATATTGCACAAAAAAATGAAAGTAGGAGTCTTCTAAGCTTTGTTACATTTTTTTCCTAAAAACATGATGAAAATTTTTCAACATTCTATTAAATATATCTTTTCTTAAAAATGTCGTTGATATTCAGTAATTTTTTGAAAGTTTTCCTGATGAACTGAATAATATTCACTAACTTTTGAGAAAAAATCAGAAGAATATTTTGAAATTTTCACTAAATTTTGAATTTTTTACAAAATGATATGAGATAAAAATAATTTGTTTGTTACTAAACATTTGTAGTATCTTTGTTAATAAGTTCGTGTTTCCGCAATTGCCAAAAATATTATTTTTAAAAGCTTCTGGGCCAGTGACAAATTTCTATGTAGCATTGTCCAAGTACTGCGTATATTGTTTGCCCTACAAGGCAATTATTTGTGCATAAGGTTTTTCAGCAATCTAAACAATTGGTTTTCTGAAACAATAGAAATAAAATATATTATTAGTTTAATAATGTAACTTAATGCAAATAATAAGGAGTTAAAGTTATAAGATAGTTTACCTAGATCCAGCAAGGATCCTAGTATAGTGCGTGGCCTAACTAGAAAATTCTATTTTTAAGAAAAGTATAGACGGTATTTTCGTCCTTTTCTTATACTAATGGAATTCTTTAGTTAGTCCACTACCACCAGGTGAATTATCTTAGATATGAGCAAAGTGTTTTAATAAATAAATTTAAAAAATTAATTAATTTTTAATAACATTTTATTACTTAGCTTTTATAAATTACCTTTTGTTTCTTCGCCGTATCTAAATATTTACGATAAGTTGAAAATAAAGTGTTTAACTCCTTGTCGGAATTATGAAGATTGTCTTTCTTTTTTAAAACTTTGAGATACTTTAATTTTGCTTTCTGCCACAATTTTTCTAATTCAGTGCCTGAAAATTAAATAATATGGATATTTAATATTATATTTAAAAAGAATAATTTTTATTGATAAATAATCCGTGGTGAATCATTCTTACCTGTAATATAAAAATATTTACAATCTTTTTCCATGATTCTCACGGCAATTAGATTAAAGGCATCTATATAACATTGTCTACTTTTAACATTTCTGTAGTTAAAATCTTGTTTATTGTATAAAAAGGGATAATCATTTAATTCAAATAACAACATTTTTAAAAGTTTTAAATTCATTTTGAGAACGTGTCAACGTTAGGTTAAATTAAAAAATGAATAAGAGTAAGTGTCACATTTCAGTTGCAATTGTTTTTAATCGAAGTCGCCAACTTCAAGTCTGTCATCTAGAAAACTTTTTACAATCTTCATTTATTTCATAATAATAATATTAAAGTTGATGTCAAAGTAATGATTATACAGATTATACATTTTGAATATAAAGTTTTCGACCTACAAGTATAGTTTAATAAGAATTTCTAAAAATGGCAGAACGTCATCGATTCGAAAATTTATCCGGTGAAAAACATTTTATATATAAATTTCAGTATTTTTTAATTCGTGTGTTTTTCTAAAAAAAATTCTGATACATGGCTGCATGAGTATAACGCACAAAATTAAATTTGTATATAATTTTATTGTAGGTAGCATATTTTTATAGTTAATATTTAACTGGTAATAAATAATAGTTCCTAGAATTCTTTTTAATTTTATAATTGAGGGGCTGATAGTAAAAGTGGTTTAAAAAAAACATTGGAAGCAAAAAGAGATAAGTCACTTGAGAGCAAAAACGGGTTAAAATGATTTATGTATTTATCGATAAGTCTATATATTATAATATTGATTTGCAAAATATTAATTATAATAAATTAAGTTCTTGAACTGAAATGAAGTTGTGAAATCTAGAATCATAAATAAGAATTTTTACTCTTTGATTTGATTAATAATAAAAAAAGTAATCTAGGGAATGTCAGAGAGATGGAAAACATTTTTTCAAAATTTTGTAATTTTTAAATTAATTAACATCGCAATCTAATCCAAGTGCGATGATTTAGTTTTAATATTTCGATAATGCAGTTTTAACTTCACATTATTTCTTAAATTAAAAAATTATTTTTTTTTAATAATTGTCAATTCTGAGAGAGATTTAATTGTCCTGACGAGACGAAATATGAAAATGATAAATTTTTATGATTTTTAAATAATTACATTAGTAAATAAATAAAATAAAAAATTCTGAAACATTTTTTTTCGCAGTGATAAAGCGAAGTAAAATCGTTACTTTACATCAAATTGGATTAACACTTCACAAAATTGCAATGCAAGTAAATTGCTCAGTAAAAACTGCCAGACATTGGGTAAGGGTCAATCAGGCTGGAGGAGAAGACGCCTTAAGAGATCACCGAGCGTTTACCAGACGTCCACGAAATTCAACAGTGGAACAGGATGATGAAATTCGGAATTATATTCTAAATGGTAATCCGTTTGCTTCATCGACAACAATACGTGACGAAGTTCTTCCAATAGTTTTGACATCAACAATAAGACGTCGATTATCAGATATCAACTACGAAAATGGTAAACCCGCAAAAAAAAACCGCATTTACTCAAGCGCATAGAGAGGAGCGCATGGGCTATGCGCTAGAGTACTATAATAAAGATGAAGAATTTTGGCGAACAGTCGTTTGTATAAATGAAAAAACATTTTCTACCTCCGAAGATGGGCGTCGTTTGGTGTGGAGGCCCAGAGGACAACGACTGAATGCCGATTTCGTTGTTCAGAATTACCATAGTGGAAGAATATCTTGCGGATTTTGGGGATTTATAACAACAGCTGGAGTTGGGGAAATCGTTGCAAACAAATCCACGTTTGAATGCTCATAATTATGTTGATATACTGGAGAATTATTTTCTTCCAAACGTCACCAGAATTCTACCCAATGAAGAAGAAATAAAGGTAATTGAAGACAGAAGCCCTGTCCATAGGGCTAGATTAACTCAGCAATGGTATGAACGGCACCCACAATTCACTCTGCTGCCTCATCCACCAAAATCTCCAGATTTGAACGGGATAGAGAATATTTGGAGTTATATGGTGTCAGATTGGCGATCTGGCGAAGATAGAACTAGGCAGCAACTGACAAATCACGTTTATCGTTGTTGGCAGACATTAAGAGAAAGACCAGACCATGTAGCAAACTGCATTTACTCAATGCCAAGACGTTTGCGAAGGGTAATTGAAAAAGGTGGGTATTGGACTGAATATTAAAATAATAAAGTAAAAACTGGTTTTTATCTTTGAAATGGTTGATGTAAAATTATTAATTGTAAATTCAATTTCCTATAATTATTTTAATCTACTAAACTAAATCAACAAAGTTTCACAGATTCCCAGTAACTTATTTTTTTCAATTTATTGAAATTTGGTAAAAAATGATTAAATATTTGTAATTTAAGCCATATTTCATTGATTAAACATTTAAAAGCAAAATAAATTTTCAATATTAATTACTAAAAATGTCATTTCAATTTCATTTGTTAAGTTGTGAAAAATTTCTGACAATTCAGGATATAAATAATTAGATCAAGATTTCACCAATTATCCAGTCATAAGGGATGAATTGAAAAGAATTGGAACGAATTTAGTGTTCTTAAAATTCAAACCAATCCCATTTTTTATAAATTCAGTTAAAATTTCACTGCCAGGAAATTTACTGGAAGTTACTGAACTTACTGTAATTCTTCGAAAATATGTCCTTTTTAAAAATCTTGTTATTGTAAGATCACCGTTTAATTGAACTTGAGAAAAATAGTATTTAAAATGTGAGGAGCAAATCTTTTTTCTTTCAACGCACTTTTATAATTTCTATTGTTGATTTGAAAAAAAAATTAATAAATAAAAAAACTACCACTTTTTATTGCAATATTCTTTTTTTAATTTCTAAAAAAATAGTTTTTTGTTTTTCATTTGCAAAATTAAAAATATTTCAAAATAGTAATGTAGAAAAATGCTAAATTTACTTAGAGTTTTTCCTAAAGTCATGTTTAATAAGATGTTCGATTTTCCCAGCGACGTGTTAAAATAAATTTTTAAAATCTTTTCAGTTTTTCTTTAACCAAAAATTGTAAGATATTTCAAAAAGTGATTTGATTTTTTTCAAGTAAAGTGTTAAGAATAATTTCAAAATTCCATTCAATTTTTTGTTGTCCGCTCGAAAAAAATTTTGTCTTAAAATGTTTTCTTTCTTGTAAAATAATTTTTTTTATAAAAAAACATTTTTATTTAACAAATGATTTATGTTTGCTAACAAAATTGTTTGAGTCCACCTAAAAATATTTTTTTCATCTTTTAAACGCTATGAACTTCATTGACTTACTTTTCTGATTATTTTTAACATTCACTTTTAGGATTATGAATATTTTTATTTTTTATCTTTAGTTGATTAATTTAATTATTGAATAATCATTATTTGTTTTTAACTTTTTTTGTTAAATCTTCTTACCTACAATTAATTTTTGATTTCAAAAAGAGTATTCTGCAATTCCAATTCCTAAAAATATTGCGTTAAAAAGATCACTAGACATCATTTAGTTCTGTCTTCGAGGAAAGTAACGAGAAAAGGAAGTATGATTTTTTTCTGTTTCTTTCTTCTCTTTATACTTTAGAAAGAAAATTTATAATAATTAATATTAACAATTATTTATTTATAAAAATAAAAATGAAACGAGACCCATGAATATTCCCAAAATGGAAATTGACCGAAATGTTATTTTAATCAAATGATAATTAAACTAACAGTATTTTTAGCGTAATGTCATTTACACAAACTGTCATCATTTTCAACGAATTGTTATTTTCAAGAATTGTTAATTGCTTGAAGCGACATTTTCAAGGATTGTAACAAAATAAAATTTTTTATCATTTTTATTTGTTCCAAACAATGAGAATAGAAAGAATAAAATTTAGTTTAAATGTCACAGTTTTGTGTCACATCGTAATAAAGACAGTTGGATTAAATGATATTTTGCCTCATTTCTCAAATATAACATTTTTCACAGTATTCTTTGAGATAAGTCATTGTCCCTATAGGAATCTTATGTATAATTTCGCGAAGACTCTGCAACTTTGTGTTTTCCTATAGTTTACGATTAAGAAAAGTCCAGTTTGTCACATGACGTTGAGGCTCCAGATCTCTCGCTTTTCTAAACGTTACGTTTACTAGTAAAGGAATCCAAGCTGAAAAAAGTTAATTTTCTTACCATGAATCGTTCAACGTGAAAAAATAAAATTTATGTGTATGTGAATTAATCATGAAATTTGATGAAAAAAAATTTTTAGAGTTAAAATTTAGGAAATATCTATTTTTATTAAGTGAAATTCTGCCTAAGTGCAAAAGCAATTGAATAGGTAATTTTAAAAAGGGCTTAACTCGGTTTTTTTAAATTTGAAAAGAGGCACAAGAACTGTTCATTTCACACATATTTAATTGAAAGATTCCAGCTTCTTTTCGTAATAATTAGATGATATATGTATTTATTATGAGAAAAAGATAGAATAATTGTTCTTATTGACAATAGGTAGGTTGGAGAAAATTGACATTGTTGTTGATAGAGTTGACTTGAGGTTATGTATGTTACTTCTGACAGCTGTCAGAAGTAAAATAGTGTAACGGAATTGACCAATCAGATGACTGGATTTTTTGAACACTTATGGTGATTGGTCAAATCTATTACACTAGTCCTCTATATGCCGGTGATACTCTATGTCGAAAAAATTGAATTTGAACGAGAGGTATAAATTCAAATCATTGATAAAAAAGAAATATAAAAATAAATGGATTTATTTAATGACGAAACGTAACGAACAATAAAATAAAAGTTCAATTAAAATGTGATTTCATTTATGTATTAATATATAAAAATACACACTGATAAAAATAAAATGATATGTATATTTAATTTTAAATTTAATTTTAGTTTTAACAATATGTTATTAAATAAATGAATATCAAGTATGAAACTGTATTTTGTTTCTAAATTTCCTTGATTCAAAAATGAAGTCCCCTAAGCAAATGATAGTAAATTGTGTAATGATTGATTTTCTGCACGTCCACAAATAAGTGTTTTGCAAAATATTTTTCTTTTTTCGCAAAAGTGAAAAGGTGGCTGGGAATAGATTTAATATATTTAATTACCTTATTGTAAGTAATTACAAAATTTAAATTAATTTTTATATTACTTCAATTCTATTCTGAGAGTTGTCATAAAATTTCATTTTTTTCCCGACGACCCTAATTTCCTGACAAAATTTTGACTGTTCCCCTTACACTAAAAAATATTACGATTCACTCTTAAAATGATGAGATGCTCAAAGGAATATTCCATTATATTTGTTAACGAATTTCCTTAATTGTAAAGTTATTTAAATTCACCAATGACTTTATTTTTAAATAAACATTTAATTACTATCAACAAATTTTTAAACATTTTAATTATTTTAAATTCCTTAGATAAATTTTAATAAAATTTATAAGAATAATTACATTTTTCGAGGAATTCGCTTAAAATTAATTAAAATTGTATTAAAAATAATTGAAATTTTGCAATGAGTTTTATTATTTATGAAAATAATTGATTTAAGGCAAAGAATTTCATAAAAAATTGCAAACAATTGATTTCTTCCAAAAAAATTATTCAAATTCTATTTTTCATAATGGAATTCCTTTGAAGTTTTTATTATTTTATAAAATAATTGAATACTCGTGTCAAATTCCGTATATATTTTTAAAATAATTTAATGAATTGTTTTGGTAAATTTTAATATAATAATAGAATATTGACAATTATTGAATAATTATGAAAAATTTTTGAAAATATTTAAATTTTGAGAAGAATTTTATTAATAGTGATGAACACTGTTATTTATTTACTATTTATATACGATTTAATATTTATTTATATTAGTAATTGAGTAGAGTTAAATCCTTCCATAATTTAGTTGATATAGTTGTTGAATAAATGATCATGGGAAGGTGGAAATTGAATAAAATCCAATGTGTATTGTCAGTATAGCGACGTTTCGTTGGCTAAGGTTTGCCAACCTCATCAGGCTGAATTTATTAAAAGAATAAACACTTCAATATTTATAAAGACTTAAAGCACTATTTTTATTAAAGTAATGACAATAATATTATCATACCTAATTCATTAAAACATAGAGACACGTTTTAACTTGTCAAGAAATAAAAAACAATAAATAAATAAAATACAACACATGTTCCACATTAAATAATTAAAAATAGAGTTAAAATTTAGAAAGGAAGACATTTCATTACACTGTCTCAGTGTCAACTGAAATAAAATTAGAATTTAACGATATAAGAAAGTCAAATTGATACGAGAAGGGGCAATGAACTTATATATAAACACAGGTTGTCAGAAAGTTATGTTATTGTTGTGTATCGTTATAGGCAAGAGTCTATACGTCTGAGAAGAGGAAAGAAGGTTTTGTTTAGAGTGAAAATATCTTCCTTTCTGTTGATAGTGGAACGATTAGTTTTAATATGGATCATTTCAGATATTCGTCGTTTTGTAAAATTTTTTTCATTGTCCAAGATTTTTGTGTTTTCCCAGTCAAAATCGTGATTAAAATTGGTTCGGTGTCGATAAACTACAGAGTTGTCATTCACTTTTTTGTGTTCATTTATGCGAGTAAGTAATGATCGTTTCGTCTCGCCAATATATGTTGCAGGGCAGTTTTTACAATTAAACTTGTATACAACATTAGTTCTATCCCATTTTTTCGTCGAATCTTTACCTAATCTAACGATGGAGTTAGAGTTTTTATTTATAAGGGGGATAGAAGTGCAATGAAACTCTTTAAGAATATTTGACAACTTGAAAAAACATTTTTCATTGAAAGGTAGACAAACTTTAGGAGTTTGGCTATAAATATTATTTTTATTATTATTATTTACATCAGAAAATTTTATTTTGTTCATACGAATTTTTATTTGATTTTCAATGAAATCGATAGGATAGTTATTATTTTTCAAAATAGTTTTAATTTTTTTCAAGTTATCAAAATGGAATTTTTTGTTGGACAATGAAATCGCTCTGTCGACGAGATTGTATACAATATTCTTTTTTTGTTGAATTGGATGATCTGAAAAATAATTGATAAGTCTATCCGATGAAGTCGGTTTTTGATACCAATTTGTAATAATTTTATTATTATCTCTAACAAGATTTAAATCGAGAAATTTAATAGAATATTCTTTTTCTTTTTCTACGGTGAATTGTAGTTTTTGATTATAAGAATTAAAAGTATCAACGACCAAATTAACATGTTCTTTTTTAACTGCTAAGATTGTGTCATCCACATATCTAAAATAGAACAGAGGGACACAATCATGTTTTTCTTTTAACTCTTTTAAACATTCAGTTTCCAGATCATCCATAACAATATCAGAGACAAAAGCTGAGATTGGAGAACCCATCGGTGTACCGTAAACTTGTCTATAGAATTTTCCATCGAACGAAAAATACGTGTTGTTAAATACGAATTTTGTAAAATCAATAATATCAGAAAAAGGGATCTTACATTTCTGATTTATAAAGTTAATTCGTCTATCCAAACTCTGAGTGGCAAGTTCACAAGACACATTAGTGAACATGGAACTTACGTCAAGTGAGATAAAAGTATAAGTATCGTCCATAGTAATATCATTCAATTTATTTTTGAGTTCTAAACTGTTATTAATGTGTGACTGAGGTAAAGGTATGCAATTTTTTAAAGAATTATATAAAATTTTAGCAAGAAAATGAGTAGGACTGTTTATTAAAGAAATAATAGGGCGGAATGGGACATTTTCTTTATGTATTTTTGGTAGTCCGTAAGCCTTAGCCAAAACAGTGTCGGTCAAGGTCAATTGATTCGGGTGATAGTTTTTATCTAAGAAATCGTTTTCATTCAAATATTTAAGAATTGCTGATGTTTCTTTAGTGAGTTTTTTTAAAGGATTCTTTTTTATAAGTTCATAGGTAGAAATGTCAGAAAACATATTTGTCATTTTTTGGGTATAGTCAGATTTTTTTAGAAGGACTGTCACATTACCTTTATCAGCAGGAGTGAAAAAAGGTCAGAATTGTTTTTTAAGAAAGTTTTGGTAATGTTTAATTTTTTACAAAAAGATTTATCTTGATTTTTAGATGGATTTTTATTATTTAGATTATTTGATAAGACATCAGAAAACTTTCCCCTTAAGATATTTTTAGAAGTTTCATTGATGTCAACTTTAGATAAACAGGACTCCAAATTTTTGATAGAATTTATAATGTCATCTTTGGAAATATCATTTGAAAAACAAAAATTAGGACCCAAAGATGCAACCTCCGCCACTTCCGATGGGACCTCAGTGTCAGTTAAATTAACTATATCAATTTATTTATATTATTTATTTATAATAAATAATATATTAAATAATAAGAACAATATTAAAATTAATATTTTAATATTGTTTAAGATACTTAGTAAAATTCTTTTAAAAAATAGCGTTAAAATATTTAAAATTGAAATTAATTTCTACATAACTGTACAAAAATTTTTCAAAAAAATAATTTAATAAATTATTTTCAGACATCTAAAAAACATAACGTTTTTTTTAGAATTTCCTGTAATTTCATAGTTTATGAAGCAAACAAAAAGACACAAAAATTTAGAATTTTCTTATAATTTCGAAACTATTAATTTTCCAAGTACTTTTAATAAAATTCCCTGACTTTTCCTTGATTTCCCTTACCTTGTGACAACCCTGATTCTATTTTAATTTTAATCTTTCTTTTAAATTCTAATAAAATTTTTAAACAATTTAGATACATAAGAATTGTATAGTATTTTATAATTTTTGCAGGAAGAAAAAAATGAGTTTGAGTTATGACGACGATAATGCTGTGGTGCGACAAATTTTGGAGTTGTCAGCTACCAATAATCCATTTGACATTGATCAATTTTTGATATATAATGATGATGATGCGAATTACAAATATGTCACATTGGCTGCACGTAAAATAATACACGAAGAATTTTGTATAGAAAAAATTCGAACACTCATGGCGACGTACTGGCAGGATGTAGGTATCTGTATTGACGGCTTCACATTGATGCAGTGGATGGTGATGAAAAATCTAAAACTAGATTCTATAAGATTAGCAACAGATGCAGGGATATTCGTCAGTGCTTTATCCGAAAAAGAGAGAGAAACCGTAATAACCATAACATTAATGCAATTGCAGAAGGAGAAAAGAAATCGATATGAAATTTTAGAGTACATCCAAATTATCGATTTTTTCTAAATTGTGAACAAGAACCGTCGTTCGGTGATTTAGTGTCACTCGCATTTATTTTCTACTTCTATCAAAATGTCTTGAGTAATGACCTTAAGCAAACATTGAAAAATTTGAAATCAAATTCAGAAACTTTCAATATACTTATTTCTCGATTAGAGTTTTTCGGAGATAGAGAAATTATAAGTGACAGAAAAATTACGGTTAAAAGTTTTTTTCAAATGGAAATTTGTGTTGCAGCGAAAATTCTACCAGATGAAGAATTTGCAAATGCGCTGAATTACCATTTGTTCCAATTACAACCGTTCCGAAAATTTTTCAAAAAAAAATTGGACGACATAAAAGAATTTTCAAAATTAATGCCAATGGCAATTGAAACGCTTGTTAATAATTTGCCAATAGTTGATTTATGCGCGCAAATAATAATTAAGTATCTCAGCAAAAATGATTTGGAAAATATGAATATGTCATTTTTGTAAAATGTTTTTTCTCAATACCAGAAGACTTGTTTAATTTTTATCAGCTGAAGATTGTATTTTATTTAAATCTAGTTGAAAATAAAGAACTTTCATTGTAAACAAATGGATTTTAGAATTATTTTAGATTAACATTTTTTTTATTCAATCACTAAATTTTCAAAAAAACTGTCTAAAAAATTTTTTATTTTTATCCAAAATCCAAACATAATTGAATTCTTGAGAAGAATTTTATAAAAGCTTTTGAAAATAATTAATAACAATTAAAATAGTTAGTTACTTTTTATGTGAATTTTTGAAAATTTTGAATCGCGATATTGAAAAATAAAAAAATTTTGTAATTTGTGTAATAATAAATTAAATTCGAATTTAGAAAATTTTATTAGTTTTTAAATTATTTCAGATTCAAAAATTAAAAAACGCACTTATCAACTAACAAATTGCTGTGATTTATTATTTTGTAAAATATTTATAAAATTCTTTGGAACAATTCAATTTTGTTAAAAAAATTTAATAAAATCCTTCGGAAAAATGGAATTATTTTCATAATTAATGTAATTCTCGACAGGAATTTAATTGTTTGCAAATAGAGTAGGATGGAGTGAAGAAGGCACATTTTTACTTTTCACACAATAAAATCAAAATGCAAATTTCTTGTTTTTTAATTTTCAATTTGTATACTTAAAATTTATTTATTAAGATTCAAAATTATTGTAGGAAACTTTTTTGGATTTTGTGAATGGAATAAGTTATAAGAATTGTAAGAAAGCATTGTTAATGCATTTTTTGCATTACCTAATGGGGATAAAAAGATATTTTGTGATTTTCGCAAAATACTTTATTCTTGAATTTTGTGCTATTATATATTTCTTTTGTTATTGAAATTGTATTTCATGTTAAATTTACCAGCTTTTAATTTACAGTTATCAAAATGAGCAACTCAAAAATAAAAATTCCAATAAAAACTTAATATTATCGACACTTCTATACTAGAATAAAAAGTTACGTGTAACTCCAACTGGTAAAATAGTTTATTAGTTTTAATATAAAACCTAAATGTCTTTTTCACCCCAATTCTACTCTATAATAAAATTCTTTCTAGAAATTTATTTATTATCATTAATAAGAAAATTACAAATTTCACAAACAAGAGGTCACTGAAAATAACTACAATTTTGAATGAAAAGAACTTTTAAGATTCAATTGTGATTAATTATTTAACTTGTAAGTATTTTCCACAGTGGAAGTTATAGCTACAATTATTATTTTTTAATAAAATATCTATTATATAACTTTACTATCCTCACTTGTAAGTTAACTATCACTTTTTATTTTACTACTTAAAAAAATGTTTATTTTGTTCTAGTTTCAAAATATGCAACATTGACAGCCTTCTTTTTTTAAACTAGGATCCAGAATCCAGGAACATATAATTAAAATTTTTCGTTTAGAATTTTTTTTTTTTTTTTAATAAATATTTTGAAATATATATATATATATATATATAATAATAATATAATATAATAATATTAATATAATAATAATAATATAAATAATAATAATAATAATAATAATAATAATATATATATAATATTAATATAATAATATAATATTTTGAAATATATATATATATATATATTTTTTTTTTTGAAAAATAAATTCTAACAGAAATCAAATAATATGAAAGACTAGCTGTCGTACCCGTCTTCGACGGGTTGTAGTTTCTAATAATGCATTTAACAGTGTATCTACCAACCTAGAAAATCGGAAAACAGCCGGGAATTTGATTTGACAAGGAAAAAATAATAATTAGTTACCATTGTCTATTTTATTAGGAAAATATTATACCATTTAAAACAGTGACCGACTTTTTATTATCAAATTAGTTATTTTTAACTAATTCAAATGCAGAAAACAATATTTCTCAATTTGTAGTACTTCAATTAATATAATGTATTAAAATCAATCTAAAATTTCCTCCAGTTTTTTGAGTTATAGTACAGTCTAATTCGAACTAATTGTATAGCAAGTAGATCCAGTTTTTCTTGGTTACATTAAATTCCCTGATATTTTCCGTCTTTCCTGGTTGGTAGACACCCTGTTAAATGTATTGTTACGTCAAAACGAGAAACCTTTTTAAATATACCTAACGTTCCTCGTTTTAAATTGGTTTCATAAATGAATCCAATTTGGGATGAGGATAAGTCAATGAGCCTACTAATGTGAGAGAATAATTTATTTAAAAACCAACAAGAAAGAAAAGAGTTGACAAAATTACAATGAGTACAAAAATTATGAATCTTACTTAAAGAATAACGATTACTGGTGGTGTGATGATAATCTGTTGTCCGATCTCAATGGTGATGAGCGGTAGACGAAAAGGGGCCTTTTGTTTGTTGTCCTTAGTGGTTGGGTATTAGACCTCTTGTTTACACTAATGAGATAGTGTATTGTATTGTTAAAATATCTACTTCCTTCCAGACGGTTGTCGCCTCTTGAGCAAATTTCGATAGTTCGAAATTTGGAATGTGTTATTTCAATATTAGGTCTTCGTTGATAGTTTGAGATTATTTCCAATTTAATATTTTTGGAAATTGTTTAAAATTTACTCTTTGCAAATGTATTATAAGAGGTTGTTTGAAGTTCACTTCTTATTTAATACTTGGGGAAATAGTTCACTTTTAATAATGTACGTTCAAAATAATACTTGGGGTTATTCGTTTCACTTTCAAAGATGTACTTTTAATTCACTTGTAAACTATGCGATGTTTACTTGTAGACAATTTGATAATGACTGAGCGATGTGTACAGGTTGATTCCCAAAAAATTACTCTCTGATATCTGCAGAATTTGTATCCTTTTATATAAAACTGTCTTCATTAATGTAATGCTTTGAAATCATTCAAGTGTGAATTTTAAGTGGGGGTCTCGGCGACGGCAATGCTGCTGCAATTCGGGGCGACTGTTGACTCTTCTACACGTGTCGATTTTGGGTAGATTTTAAGTGGGGTCTCGGCGACGGCAATGCTGCTGCAATTCGGGGCGACTGTTGACTCTTCTACACGTGTCGATTTTGGGTAGATTTTAAGTGGGGTCTCGGCGACGGCAATGCTGCTACAATTCGGGGCGACTGTTGACTCTTCTACACGTGTCGATTTTGGGTAGATTTTAAGTGGGGGTGTCGGCGACTGCAATGCTTGTTTGTTTTCCTGCCTGTGGCGAAGATTTTTTGAAGGTCGTTTAACTGATGCACTATCGTTATTCTTTTTACATGATTTAAAATATTACTCATCTTTCTTGAATTCATTATACCTGCAAATTGTTTAGATACATATAAGATATATAAAATATGCTAATTATAATGCAATAATATGAAATACATAGAATAATAATACAACGTATAAGTAAAATACAATATCAAAAAAATAGGAAATACATTCTTAAGTATCGAAGGTAAATTAGGTATATTAACAAGAAGTTACGGACGTAACAGTATTATTAAAAAAAACCCGTCGAATAAACCAGGAAAAATTTGGACAAAGCCGGAAATTGTTTTAAACCAAAATAAACACCGTGTTTAACTTTTGTCTTTACATTGCTCAAAATATTTCTAAAAGTTAAATCGGAGAGCCCACAAATACTACTGAATTAAGCTTCATAGCAATTAGTATCAATTATAATTTTTTTAATTTTTTGATATTCAAAACATTTTTATACTTACATCTTCGTTATAAGACAGTATTTTTAAAAAATTATGCTAAAATGTGACTAAATAACATTTAATATTTAATTATATAAAGTTTAAAAGCTATCCATTAAAAAATGAAAAATTTAGAAATTTTCCGATTTTTGAAAAATATTTTTATATTTCTATTTTAGTTATAAAGAAGTATTTTTTGCAAAATTATGCTAAAATGTTAATAAATAACATGTAATACTCAACTATAGAAAATTTAGAAGCAATCCATGAAAAAAAATTTAGAAATTTTCAATTTTTTTAATTATTTGAAAAAATTGAATATCTCCCGTTCTAATTAATATTTTTTTTACTCTCGAGTAACTGTACTAATTATAGTCAAATTTAATAAAATAATTATTTAGCCAAAATACTTCTATTGAATAAGTAAAGTATTACTGAAGAGCACAAAAATAATGAAGCTAAATGCCATAAAAAAGAAGAAAAAATGTTGAATTTTAGGAAATTCGGTTTTTTGAATTTTTGCTAATTTTCCATAATTTTAGTTTTTTTACCGGAGAGTGGAGACTATTGAATAAGTAAAGTACTTTTGAAGAGCACAAAAATTATGAAGCTAAATGCCATAAAAAAAAAGGAAAAATGTTGAACTTTAAGAAATTCAGTTTTTTGCGTTTTTGCCATTTTTCCATAATTTTAAATTTTTTACTAAAGGGTGGAGATAACAAATTAGGTAAAGTATTTTTGAAGAGCCCAAAAATAATGAAGCTAAATGCCATAAAAAAGAGCAAAAATTTTGAATTTCAAGAAATTCGGTTTTTTGAATTTTTGCTAATTTTCCATAATTTTAGATTTTTTACTAAAAGGGTGGAGGCTATTGAATAAGTAAAGTATTTTTGAAAAGTTCAATAATAATGAATCTTAATGATATAAAAGAGAAGAAAAAAATGTTAAATTTTAAGAAATTCGGTTTCTCGAATTTTTGATAATTTTTGATTTTTTGCTAAAGGATGGAGACTATTCAAATAGTAATATTATAAGTACTACCAAAATAGCTAATGGTAACTAATTATTAATTTTCCGGTCAAATTAAATTCTCGTCTATTTTCTGATTTTCCAGATTGGTAGAAACATTGTTAAATGTATTGGTAGAAACTAAAATCCGTCGAAGACGGGTACGACAGCTATATAAATATAGCTTGCTAACTGAATGTAAAAAAATTATTAATATTAATATTAAAAATTAATAATTAATATTAATTGTTTACCATATTAGACCATCTTGGCAAATGATGTTACATGTAACGTGTTGTAAAATAATAAAGTAGAAATGTGAATTTGTTGAATATCTTCTTCCTTGTTCTGCACTTTTAACCATTGTCGATGCTCACAAAAATAATGATAAAGTGGTAACACTATTACACTAATATCATGAACAGAAGCAATTGTCAATAATGTCTTGTCATTGTTGTATTCTGCTTTTTCATGCCATAAACATCCAATTAATTACCCTTTTGCCACTTGTATTTATTCTTCAGCACTCATTGTTTATCTGAAAATTAATTTTTTATTTACAACAAAAGAACAATTTTTTTGTTTTTGTTTTATTTCCTTTTAATTTATTATTAGTTAATATTCTTGTTTATTATTATTCTTATATTGATTTATTTATATTAAATTACCTTTAACATAAAGATGGTATATCGGATGCTAATGTTTTCTTAAAAATATTTGCAGCATTACTGTCAATGAAAACGTCCCACAAAAATACAATAGTGTTAATGAAAATGCAATCTCTATCGCATGAATTATAATCCTATAAATTCCGAGATTGAATTTTTAGTTGTGATGATAAAAATAGTTTAATATTTACTCTTGTATTAACTGCCATTCGACCGTGATCGACAAATATCTTCTAGTCACTCCTGTCATTTCCATTACTCAACTCTTTTAAATAAAAAAAAATTATTAGTTTTCTTTTATATAAAAGAAAAATAAGTTTGTCTTTTTTAAATTTATATTTAAAGCTAGATAAATAAATTAAATTAAATAAACTATGAAAGTGTGAAACTAAATAAATAAAACTTTGTTTTTTTAACTTTTACATTTTTTTAACAATCGTTCAAATAAATATTATAATTAATTGATCATTAATAATTATTATTTTTACTAATTATCAATTTTATATCATTACAATGACAGAGAATTTTATCTTTTAATATATATTTATAACTAATTAACTAACTAATATTCGAAGCACATGTTTCAAAATAACAACAAACCTTCTTTTACGAGATGTCAGATTGCTGTTCCACATTCCGCTCAAATAATCGCTACGCCATAGAAATAACATAGAGCAGAGGCAAAACACTCAAGATTAGTGCCTTCCCTGAGGGAAGGCATTAATGCGCACGATTAACGCGTGACTAACGCGTGCCACAATTACAACGATAAGCGTAGTAATTTTACTTTTTAATTGTGAAAATACTATATGGGTGTTAAATTATTACGTGTACCGTAGTAAAATTACAAACTGGAAAATTTAAAATTAACGACCCGATTGTAATTCAACATTGGTCTTTTTTACAGTGTACTTGTTACCGCTTTTCACTATTTTGTTACAAGTTTGTTACTTGTATTGCTCGTAACTGTGTTGCCTGGGTACCTACACGGAAATAATTTTGGTGCATCATTTGCGCTGCCTATAGTACAGCTGTTATACCAGTAGTTCGGCGCACTGTTATCTCGTTTTGGCGCGTCAGATGCACGAAAATGGGACGTATGTTATCCGTATAGGTGTAGTATATCGTCTGCTCTATTAAATAATGCAGAGGGCTCACCAAAAGGGTGCGCCTGCTGTCACAAAACGGTACGTCTGCTAGGACAACATTCGTCCTGCGGTTTGGTATAGCTCGTGCACTAGTAGGAATGACTGGTGCACCAAAATTTTTTCCGTGTATACGTAACAATTAATAAGTAGTCTGTTCCTTCGAAAGAGTGCAACGTAGAAAAAAATTATATATATGAATTATGTAGGTTTTTTTAAGCTCTACAACTTTTCTATTTACACCAAAACGCAAAAATCGGTTTTTTGGTTCGAAAAAGGGGAAAAACTGATTCTTTGCAATTTTGACGCCCTCTAGCTTTAGCACATTAAGTAGTACATTCGGGCCCAATGAGATAAAATGTAGAGAAATTTATGCTCTACAACTTTTATTTAACCCTCTTCCTACGGTGACTTATCCCCACTCTAGCTCTTTTAAATGTACTTTCCATAGTCCCCACCAGGCGTCCAAATAGAAGATTTTAGACGATAATGGTCACATGAGTAGGCAGAGGGTTAAGAAATTTTTCAGTACGATTTACGGTTTTCGTACAAAATCAAATCAAAAGAAATATTTTTGACACAGTTGACCTAAACTGACCCAATTCTAATTTCGCTGGGTTAGTAGAAAAAAAGGTCACCTCGAATTTTGGTTCAAAAAGAGGACACCTCGCTTTTTAGTTGAAGAAAAGTACACCTTGAAAATATTAATTTTATATGCATTTTTGTTTGACGATAATGTGTGTAATGTAATTGATTTATGAGATTTTGTGCTCAAAAACTATTAAGATAATATGTTCTTAAGTCTTCTATTACAAAAACTCAAATAACAATTACATTACACATAGTATCGCCAAACGAAAATTTATATAAAATGAATATTTTCGACGTGTCCTTTTCTTTAACTAAAATGCGAGGTGTCCTCTTTTTCAAACAAAACTCGAGGTGTCCTTTTTTTCCACAAACCCAGCTATTTTGTAATAATCGTTACAGAATTTTAAAAATGTATTTAAAAACTACAAGAATTTTTCAGAAAATAGTGGTAAAGCTATTAAAGATCTGAAGTTACGATTTTGAAGAAGGTTGTATATTGTTTAAAAATGTGAGTTTCTCAAGGATAAGTACACTATATTCAACAAAAAAGGCATCTTATCATGTAATTATCGCTCTATATGAAATGTATAAATTGTAAATTAAGAAAAAGAGGGGAATTGATGCTTTGAATACCTGGTTGACACCCACCCAGCTACTTTAAGTGAATGATGTTTAACGCGCATGATCTAATATTTAAACGATATTCATTCACAGAAACCTTCAACACAAGCAAAGTTTTAGAACAAACGTATTTGTCAATTATTTTTTCTTATACAGTAGAGCATTACAGTACTTTACAACTTTAGTGGATCATCTTTTTAAGCCATTAATATGGACATTCAAGACAAATCCATCTCTTTCAGTATCGGTAAATAAAAACATTTTTAACTTTCAAAATATTTTTGCTTATATTTTATTTCTTTTTAATTAAAAATTAAGAGCTAGAAATTTGTCTTCTACAAATTTTACTTCTTAGAACATTTTTTCTTAACAATTGAATTTTTCATAAGTTGGTGAATATAAAAGATTTTAATTACCTTTATTTTTACATGAAAATATCAAAATGCAAAGTTGAGTTTAAGATATTATTAAAAAGCTTAGGTAAATTTTGAAAGAATAATTCATTTTTTCAATAAATCGATACGTATTAATGTAAAAATATTAATATTAATTCAGAAAAATTTAGTTAATAAAACTTTTGATAATTAATATGAAAAACTTTTTAATAAAATGAATTTCACATTCTTTTTCAATATTAATTAATTTTTGTATTTTCTCATTGGCAAAAAATTTGTCGCATCAGTTGAAATCGAATTTAAAAAATCAGTAAATAGGTGGTTCACTGCGTAGTGTACAATTTGGTTAATCATGTTATACATTTTTTTTAAAATGATAATATGGCTTTTATTTATAATAGTCAAAAATTAAATATCTATAAATAATGGTCTGGACAAATTGTTTATAAATTTTATATTTTTAAAATAAATTAGATATAAAATCATTTATGTACTATAATTGCTCAAGGTATGACAAAATCAATAGTTAATTTTATAGGACAATAAAATCAAATTGATTAACATTTTAGCTTTTAAAATTCTTAATTTTCTAAAAATTATTGTTTAATAAAATGCAGGAAATTTATGAAAATTTTAAAGTTATTTTTTTTATAAAAACAAAATTCAGGGTTCTAGAAACTAATAGCGGAAATTTATTCGTTAATTTCTAAAGTTTGTGAAGTTTAAAACATAAAAGAAAATTTAAGAAACTAATTTTGGGAAATGGGAAATTTTATGTAAATTTGTGAAAAATTATGAAAACATGGAAGGAAGTGAATTTATCATTCGGTGATTAAATATTAAATTTGAAAAAAGTTAACAATTTTCCCGAATCAATCAAGCCCATGAGCTTATCGAGATTTATTTGAGATATTTAATTTATTTGTGTAGATTGATTCGGGAAAATTGTTAACTTCTTTCAAATTTAAAATTTATGAAAACATGTTGTAATTTTATAAGTTACTAGCTTTGCGGACTGTCTTCGGCAGGCATTGAAATCTAGCAGTGTGATCTACAGTATTTTTGTGCAGAAAGTATTCTCTACATTCTTCTGCACATCTTTGAAAATTTTATTAACTTTTGTTTGAACATTTCTCAATAACGTATATAATTTTTAAACTCAGTACAATAATGATTTTGACAGTAACCATCTTTAATGCAACAAAAAGAGCACTCTAGATTCCATCACTTTCAATCTTGATTGTGTGAAATAACATCACAATGTTTGAAAATAACAAAATTTTTCTACATTCTAAATTTTACCCAGTAGCACAATAATAGCACCGTACAGAATCTTCTATTGAATATCAAACTTTAACCATCTATTCTCTTAGTGGAAAATTTTTCATTTTTTAAAATTTACTTAGAAACTAGCAGAGGTACGCGCGCTAAAGCGCGCGCGACATTTCTGCTTTTGTTTTATGATACTTAAGACCTTATTTCTTTGTGTGTATATAAAAATGTGACTAAGACTTTAAGATGTTTTTATCTTCTTCGGAAATATTAGAAAAAAATTACAAATGTTTTTGAAGAATATTAAAAAACATAAAACACGAAAACAAAAAATTAATTTTAACATACTGAGCAGTTTCACGACATAAATATAAAACATTTATATTCAAGATTTTTAATTAAAATTCATCAAAAAATTAATTAGTTTTTTTAAGTTATACAAAAGCTCTTTTAAATAATTCAATTATTTTCGAAAAATTACATTAAAATATTTTTTTAAAAACTATGTATAATTGTTTTATAATGATTATTTAAGATTCAATTATCTTAAAAAACAATTAAAATTTGTAAAAATCTTTTAAAAATAATAAAATTAGTAAAAAATATTAATAAAAATAATCAAATTTTTTAAGAATTTTAATTATTAACAGGACCATAATTTGTCAAAAATTTCAATAAGTCCAAAAAGTAAATATTCAAAAAAATTTATTTATATTGTTTGAAGATAATTAAATCTTAAATAATTTTATTATAAAACAATTATACAAATTAGTTATTAAAAAAATTTAATGCAATTTTTAGAAAATAGGATTGAACTTCTTAATAGAAAATATTGAATTTTAAAAAATTAGATTCTAATTTTTATTAATTTGAAAGATTTGTTTATAAGTCGAAAAAATGTCTCAATTTTCTTACTTTCCCTGAAAAAAAATTGTTTATTGACATTTCCCTGACTATCGTGTTAATATAACAATATAATAATTAAAAAAAATAAAGTGTTTAATTAAATTATAGTGTTTATTTATTATTTTAATCGTTAATCATTTTCGTACCCAGGTGAAAATGTTCCCGGGAATTTTCCGGGAGTGAAAAAAACAAAAGAAAATTTTTTTTATTCATTTGTTTTTTTCACTCCTGGGAAATTCCCGGGGATTTATTTAGTATATGGGCGAATCTCTGGAACCTTTAACATTTGAGTTAAAATTATTAAACAATTTTTTTTGCGAGCACACGTTTGACACTTACTATACTGCATCCTCGACCAAAGTAGATTTAATTTTTATTATTGTACAATCATTTTTCAGTTGCCCTATATTTAAAAATATCAATTTTTGAAAAGTATTTTTTTAAGGTTATTTACGTTTGCAATGACATGCAAAATTTACAATTAACATGAAAAATTCTTTTATTTTGAAGATAAAATTATAATAAAACTGAATATAATATAGTAAGTTTGATAAAATATATTATAAATATAATAAAAGTAACCAATAATAAAATTGCCATTATTTATTTATTGTATGACTTATATTTTTGAGTAATCTCTTTGTATACAACATCTGAAAATGAAAATGTATAATATGCCGAATTTTTTTGAGGTGGATCAATAATATTATAGAAAACGGAAGCAAAGTCAATTGTTTTCACGCTATTAATACGGGGCCATCGGAATTTTTTGCCTACACGGGACATACAATTTACTTTTAGACAACTATCAGTGCATTCCTGCACAATTCCAACATACCACTTTTTTTCTTCTGCAAATGCAATCCATTCGTCCTTTTTGTAACTGTACGAACAATTTTTAGACCTACTGTCATTATTATCAACATTTTTTTCACGAAAACTAAAACATTTTGGATCTAAATAAAAATGCTTGCATGGTGGTAAATAAAGGCATTTGTTACACGATAAGTAAGATAAGTACAAAGATAGTGCTTCTTCTTTACTCCAAATTAGTTGGAAAATTTTTTTTGTTTGTGGGAGAGCTTTCACGCCAACAGGAATCATTTTATCGTGGAATTTAATATCTTCCTCGGTAATCGAGAACATTTTTACTTTTTCTGTTTGCCTATTAACTACTCTTATCATGTCGTCAACTTGCGTTATGTCTTCTCCATATCCGACTGCTCTGTCACATAATGATTTAACTGTACCTCCCGTACCATCCGCGAAACTCTTTCCGTGTCCTGGAGTGGTAAAATTCCAAGTTGCATTTTGTAGCCCAAGTGTATTGCAATAATGATTAAAAAAATAAAAATTAGTTTTATTTTTATATTGTGTTGATGGTCCATCACTTGAAAAATGAATAGCTTTTAAATCTGGTATCATGACTTTTATAAAATCAAGAATAGGTTTCATGTGGGTCCAAATAGCCGAAAGATCGTGTCGTAAACATTTAGACAGAGAGCAAAATGAGACTCTCTCTGAATCTGAATTTTTTTTTTTGTAAAAAATGCTCCGGAATGCAAAGAAATTTGTTTTTTGAGGCTCAAAAATGCACACTTTGAATTTCCTCTGCAAATTTACAATTATAGTTTTCGGAAAAATCGATGACAATAGAAATTTCGTTTTCTTTTAAATTTGTCCTAATTTCGGAAATGATTTTATGTTGATGTTCTGTGTTGTAAACGTGTTTTAAAAATGTTGGTATTTTCAGGTTAAGTTCTGAAGCTAATTCAGCTACTGTACAGTCAATTTTGTTTTTCTTCGTTATTTTCACATTATAATTCAATCCTTTTGCACCTGGTCGCACTACTGCTTCAGTTTCCTACCGATGAAACCAACATGGTTCAGAACTTTCTAGAACAACTATTTCTTTTTTATTCTTACAAGCTTCACAATCTCCATACATGCAATCTTTATTACTTAAATTACATGTTATTGCTGCTGCGAATTGTGTTGTATTCTTTGAATTGATGATTTTAAGAGATGCAGCTTTTTTAAGTACAAATTGAAAATTAGCGTGTTCTTTACACATACATGTATCTCGAGCAGAGGCTGATCGGTTTTGAATCCAATATGGTCTCAAACGAAAAAATGTTGCTCGACTAACTTCATTTCTTGATGAACAGCAACATTTTTTGTGCAAATTATCCACGGAATCTAAAAAATACCTTTTTCTTTTCTTTTCTCCATTTCTGCTTATAGTTTCTTTCGCTCCTGGTGCAAGAGCCGAATCTTCATCCTTTTCTAAAAATAAACGTATATTTTTCTTCATTTCCAATCTTGCTCCTAATTTTTTTTCATTGCTGCGATGTAAGATTAATTCTTTTCGATTCATATTTTTTTGTTGTAAGTAAGCAGAAACGATGGAATTCGTTTTCCTCATCATTTTATACTTTTTGAAGATGCTGTTTCCTGCTATTACTTGGGCAAATAAAGATTTTTCTCTTTCGGATTTTATCTCCTTCTTTCGTTTAATTAATTGTTTAAATAATATTTCAGAATTAGTTAAACGTTTTAAAACCGCACTTTTGCCTTTACTCCAAATTTTCTGTGCACAATTTTGAGGAGATGAGACATCAATTTGACCTTTAACCCTTAAACCGCACACTGCCGAATCCATCCTTAAACCACACACTGGGTGTGCGACACCCGGGGACTTTAAAGTGTGTTCTCTAAGCTGGGAAAGGATATTACGGTTCAGAAAAATTATCTTATGTAGCTCAGTACATCTATTTTGAAGAAAAATAAGTTTCATAATGATTTATTTAATCTTAATATTAAAAAAAATGTTTTTTAAAACTACTAAAATCACCTTAAACCGAAGACTGGGTATCAGTCACCCAGAAATTTTTCGCTGTTAATTCTATAAAGTTACCAAATACACAAAGACACTTGGGAGACCAATGTCCCTCACGGAACATAAAGTTAAGTACAAAATGTGTCGTCCAATAGCGACATATGTTCAATTTTTACGACTTTAAACGAGATATTAGAGTAAAAAGCTAGAATATGGGTGTCGCACACCCAGGGTGCGGTTTAAGGGTTAATTGTTCTATAATATTTTTTTCCATTTCTCTGTTTGGTTCTTACTTTCCTTTAAAGCTTTTTCTAAATTTATTTATTTATTTATTTAAGTAGTAAACGGGACTGTGCCCATTAAATTAACCATTTTTCTTCGTGAACGAGCTTCTAATTTTCTTGATGGTTTTGAATTTATTATTCGTAATTTCTTTATTTTCTTTGGCGCGTTCTATACGTTTTTGATTTCTCTTCTTTTCTCAATAAATTTTCCTTTCACGAGGTGTCATATTTGCGACGGTCTTTATCTTACGGTCTTAATTTTATTTTCAGCTTTTTGTTTTAAATAATTTTCTCTTCTTTTTTCAAATGTTGTGCCATTTTTATTGAATCAGTTTTTATTTTGTTTCTCCATACTTGGTAATTATCTTTTACTTTTTCCTCTCTGGTTTTCGAACAATTTTCTTTACCAGGTAAACTTGTAGTTGAAATATTTGTTACTAAGTCAGGATTAGAAAGCGGATTAGGAACTGATTCGGTTCTATCAAGAACAGGATCTCTGCAAAAAAATTAAAAATACATTGTACAATAGTAATAACACTATTTTACAATTTGAAAGGTTTTGAATTTAAACAACAGAAATAAATCTTTAACTATATATAATAAAGAATTATGACAAAATATCATTAAAAGTAAATTAAAATTAATAAATAATATTTAACAAATAATAAAATAAGATAAATAATAATAATAAATATAAATAAATAAACCAAGAGACAATTTGACGAGCAACAAATTAAATATCAACGTAAAATAATTAATTGAATGAAACTTTGATTAAATGAAAACATATTTACAGTATTAAATACATTTAAAAGAATATGTGCCACAATTTTTGTGTTAATTTGATAAGAAACTTCGTAAAACCAGGTGATTTGACCAGCGACATTTTTTGTACTATACTAGTAACACAGATATCCATCAATATAATTTCTTTAAATATAGATAAACATAAAAATAAAACTCATGCACAAAAAATACGAATTACAATTTAACGTAAATGTGCAAAAGACCACTTTTTTTCTTCTTCTGCGTATTTTCGGTACAACTGAATGCGAATACGATTTCAAATTTACTAAATCGTCTGCCATATACGATCCGCTATTTTAAATTTTGGAAATCTGACATAGAATTCGTATCCAGTTATATCGAAAATCTGCAGAACCATATGAAATTTAGATGTTTGTATTTAAAATCTTCTACATATATTATCGAAGTTTTGTCTATTTCTACTCAATTTTTGAGAATTTGACCAACTCACTAACAAATGAAGATTTTTTAAATATATCCGAAAAGAAAAAAATCGGTAAACTGAGTTTAGGGGGGAAACAACATTAGACGTAAGAAAAAATCGATTTTTTCTTTTTTGCATAAATTGTTAGTTAAGGTGTTCAAAAATAGGCTGCAAAAGTTTTAAGAGCAAAATCCCACGTCCTCGCTGTACTGGTGATAACGGAGTGCGCTCCAGGTTACCGTAGATTAGTAGAATAGGCGTAGCACTTTTGAGATTAAGGAGAAAAGAGGGAACGAAAAGAGGAATTATTAGACTTACATGCTACTTACGAAGCAGATAAAGGGATTTGTATAGTGCTGGAATAGCCGATTAAAGTGTAAGCACTTTAAAAAATTTTTTTGTATAAATATCAATTTTTTGATACTTTTTTTCAAATGCGTTTTTCTCAAAACAGGATTTTTGAAATTGCCGTGCAATGTAGCTCAAAAAGTTATTGACCGATTTTAAAATAAAAAATTGGAAATTGTTCGTTATTAAATTTATTATTAAGTGAACTAAACTTGAAAAGAAGAAAAAAATTTTTAGTACCTTTTTTTAAATAAAAAAGTTGCAAAAAAGTAGGCAAAAAATCGAATATTTTTTCAAAGTAGTGTCAATTTTTCAATTTTCAATATTGTCACTTAAAAGTTTGTTCACTTAATAATAAAATATTTATAAAATGTGAATAAACTTGATTTTTTGCTTGTGGGCTCAGGACTGCAAGGCAGTCATGAACTCCGGCGGAGCAGCTGTATATGTAATAGCTCCCAATTTGAAAGATTTTTGTTATAAAAGCTTAAAAAAATATAAGTTACAGTTGAATATATGGAAACATGTTGGAAATGTTTTATTTCATTCATAAAAATTCTTAACTTAAAAAAAAATTCGCGAAAAAACGGCTAAAAAACAGCGTTCTAATATGGTTTCCCCCTTTTATTCAAATTTTTATATACCGATTTTTTCTTTTTTGTCTTAAAATTATTGTATGGCTTTACTAAAACGATACCAAAAAAATTGGATGAGCAAGAACTTTTGGGTTTTTATTTGAAGCTCACCTTGTTGCTGTAGCTAGTCTTTTTTTTGCAAAAACTTCAATATCTCCGGAACCAGATGAGTCTTCATCAATTTTGATTTATTAAATTAAAGGTGAATTCATAAGGATTCAAAATATGTTAATTACATATTTTTTTACATTTTTACAGAAAGGAGTAAATAATGAAAAAGTTGTTTAAAAAATTAAAAAAAAATTTTTTTAATTAGAAACTAATATTTTATTAACATTATTTTTATTTTAAAGTACACATTATTACCTGAAAAATGTGTAAACTTCATAAAAATCCATAAACAATGGTCCGAGATATTTAAAACTTTATGAAATTATTATTAAAATTCAAAATGTCAATAAAATCTCTTTTTCTATAATATTATTAAGTTTTTGGGTCTATTAATTATTTATAGATCAACTTAAGTATTTTCGTATTTGTTTCTTTAGGTAAAAAGGAAACTTTTTCTGCCCGGCGCTCAATGATATCACCAGATTAAAAAATATCTTAACAAATCGCGGCCAGGGTACTGATTACGAATCTAAAATCAGATTTAAAAAATTCAAAATGGCGGATAAATTTTTAAAAAATTGTTTGATTTTAATGAAACTTGGTATCGAGGGGTCTTTGGGGTCGCTGATAAAGAATTTGAAGCCGATTAAAAAAATCCATAATGGCGGATCCAATATCGACGGATGATTTTTTCAAAAAATCATCCAAATTTCTTGAAAATTTATAATCGGTGGTTTTTGAGGTCGCTGATTACGAATCTAAGGTCATATTTAAAAAATCCAAAATGGCGGATGCAATATGGCGGATGGATTTTAAAAAAATTGTTTGATTTTAATAAAACTTGGTATCTAGAGGTTTTCGTGGTTGCTGATTAGAAATCTAAGGTCAGATTTTCAAAACTCAAAATGGTGGATCCAAAATAACAGACGAATTTTTAAAAAATTGTTTGATTTTAATTATAAATATAACATCAAGGAACATGCAGTTTTTTTTGTAATTTTGCAATTAATTTATCTGAGAAATATAAGGATATTTTATAAATTTAACAGTTCTTAAATTAAATGTGAAAGAAGCTATCAATTATCCGAATCAATTTTTAATTAAATATCTTAAATAAATATCAATAAGCTCATAGATTTCATATGTATCGACAGCACAGCTGCCCGAATACAGAAACCTGCTTAATCTGAAAAATATTTTCGAAATTAATATTAATAATTTCAAAATTATCAAAGAACTCATAGCTTCTTTCACATTTAATATTTAACTGCCGAATGATAAATTCACTTTTTTAATTAATTCTTTAATTGTTTAAACAAAGAATTGTTGTTATGAACAATTTTTTTACAAAAAATAATTAGAAACATGCAGCTTTTTTCTAATTTTACAATTAACTAAGCTGAGTAATATTACATAAAGATTTTTTAAAAATTTAACGATTCTTTAATTGTTTAAACAAATAATGTTGTTATTTACTAACTTTTTACAAAAATCATCTAGAAGCATGCAATTTTTTCTAATTTTGCAATTAACCCTCTGTCTACTCAAATGACCGTTATCGACAAAAAACGACAATTCGGTCGCCTGGTGAGGACTATGGGAATTATATTTAAATGCGCTAGAGTGGGGATAAGTCGGCGTAGGCAGAGGGTTAACTAAGCTGAATAATATACTTCGAATTTTGTAATTAACAAACATGAATCTTACAATAATACTGATCTTGTTAAAATTTATAATTTAGAAAAAGCATGTTTTTAATAAGTCTTTTGTGCACGCAGTTAATCAACATTTATAATTGTTTGTTTAAATATGTGTTAAATTGTTATGTTTATAAAATCTAAAAAATTTCTATATCTGGTGGCCATAGTGGCTCTGATCTTCTGTATTTTTAAACTCTGATATTAGTTTTGTTATTAGTGACCTCAAAAAACCCTAGACACCAAGTTTCATTGAAATTTTTTAATAAAATCAAACTTTTTTTAAAAAAATTTATCCGCCAAATTGGATCCGTCATTTTGAATTTTTCTAATTTGACCTTAGATTCGTAATCAGTGACCTCAAAAACCCCTGATTATAAATTTTTAAGAAATTTTGATGAATTTTTGAAAAACTCATCCGCCATATTGGATCCGCCATTTTGAATTTTTTAAATCCGACCTTAGATTCGTAATCAGCGACCCCAAAAACCCCTATGTACCAAATTGTAGAAAAATCCAACAGTGTGAAAAATTTGTGCATTTGGAAACAATTTTATGGGTGAAAATAGGTACGCAGAAGGGTTAACTGTGACGACTCGATTCTGGCTTCACGCGGCAGCGAATGAGAGAGAAAACAGGAACGAATTCATGCGGGGGATCGATGAACTTTTCAGTTTCTTTATATTGCTCGTAAAACATAATTATTTATTATTTTCCAGCAAAAATTCTTCCTTGTTTTCTCTCATTCGTTGCCGCGCGAAGCCAGAATCGAGTCGTCACAGTTGAATTTCAATGCACCAATCGGTCGAAACACGGCTTCACATTTTTAATGATATATCAAAAACGGATTAATCTTTTTTAATTTTCGAAGGCTTATTTTAAAGCTGAAATTCTAACGAAGATTTCTGTGTGTTTAGAAAAATGTTATCTAAATTTTTCTAGATTTTTGAAAAAGTTGAAGTCAAGAGATAAAAATTGAGAAAATTTGATATTTTTTTTAATTTCTTCCTTACTCTACAACTTAAAAAATAATTATCGAAATGACTTCAAAGATGGCTTATTTTACGCTGAATTTAATCAGCTTTCTAGCCGTATTTAAGTTTTTTTGTAACTCCTTTTATTTCTAAGATATGATTGAAAAAGTGTTGGCATGATTTTTCATTGAATCGAATGAAATTGTCCTGATACTTTTGGACGGTAGTGTATGTTGCAATTTTTAAGTGGAGTTATTTTGCTTGGTGCTTGACAAACTGAAAAACGGTTTTAGAGGATTGTCAAGCATGCTTGAGAGATAAAATTTTTTATAATATAAGCTTATTTTATCGGGGCCCAAAAACGTCCTTATTGACACTCATCCTTTGTTTTTAAAAATATAATTTTTTTAATTAAAAATTTAAACAAAATTACGTTATTTAAAAGCTGAAGAAATACCAAAATTTTGAATGTTAGCTAGTTTGTTTATAAAATGTTATAACAAATAGTGTTCTGCGACTACTAGAAAAAAATGGTTTATTATTAGGGGAGACTGGGGTAAACCCGCTCACTTTTTTTCAGATCGGTAAAAATCTAGGAAATTATTCTCTAAATTCAAGTTAATTTATAACATTTGAAAGCTTATGATTTCTACTTAAAAAATAAAAAAGAGTTTTTAAATAATCTTTTATAGTTTTACTTAGAGAAACTTTTTAATAAACATATACCAAATTTTGAAATCACAATTTTCCAGGGTAAACCCGCTCACTTAATCTTTTCAAGACGGAACAGTTTTATTTTTTAAATATTAAAATTCGTCTTATTCCCGTCTTAAGTGTGATTTATTGATGATAAACTATGAGTTCCATAAACAATTCTATACACAACAAATTGATTTAATAAATAATGAATATAGGTTTCATGAATTACAACTATGGATTTAAATAATGTTATATTTTATTAAGAGAAAATGAAATGTAGTTACAATTTTGGTTTTAACAAGTCATAAATAGTGTTATTGTTAAAATATAATACGTGAAATTATTTTACTCTAAATTTTAAATTAAAAACTAAGTGAGCGGCTTTACCCCGACTTCACGTGAGCGACTTTACCCCGAGTGTATTCCTCACATTTCAGAATAAATTTAATTAAATCTTTTTGAAATAAGATAAAACTATACATGTACTTCGAAGAAGGACATCCAATAGCAACAAAAAAAATTTGCCAAATAAATTAAGACTCAAAAATAATGATCGAAAAACTTAAAAATCCAAAAAACGTTTTTTTCTGATACCTCTAAAAACATTTGATCGCCTCTGATTCTATGTTGAATTCATGAAACTAAACGAAAATTCGTTAATATAAGTTGAATGTTAAGTACTATTCACAGTATCAATATCTCCATCTTAAGTTGAGTTCATCGCGTTAAATCGCTAGTGAGCGGGTTTACCCTGTGAGCGGGTTTACCCCAGTCTCCCCTACTCACATTACCTTGGGAGGATATTGTAATAATTATTTTTCAATACCAAAACGGGCGTTATCCGCATAAAGCATTTGTTATGAACGAGATAAATGATTTTCTTGGGTTGAATGCATGACTATAAACTACTATCCCAAAAGAAGAAAAATGAGTTTGCTATTATATAGTTTTAATGGTTTTCTCTTTGCAGACAATAATTCCGAGATAGCTGATTTTGAAAAAGCTTTAAAACTTTGTGGTAAGTCCGTATTTATTAATTCACATTAACAATAGGTTGCGTTCGTTGTTTGTCGTTCAATAACAGAATTATATATTAAGCAACAACGGTATAAAATCATCGTAAACAAATTGGCTGCCTTTATTCCCATGTTACTTACGATATTTTTTATCCCAAATGCACAAAAGTGGCGATTTCAGATAGCAGACGACAAGGAGTAAAAGTCATTTACTTGTTCGACTTGTATGCAAATAGCGGCCGTTTTCTCCCATGGGCAAGAATAACGCATGGGAACTTTTCTCCCTGTCGTCTGCTGCAGAAAGCGCCATTTTTGTGCATGTGGGATAAAAACACATTATAATCACACATACATATATGTACAAAACGCATCCGCACTTACGAATATTATACATAAAACACATCAACAAATACACTTGCGCACAACAAAAACACTTATTCACGTACAAAAATATACACATAGAAAAGAAAAGTGAATAATAAATATTAATTATGGTATTAAATAAATTTAATAATTTATTGTTAACAAGTTATTTATTTATTTCAATATAAACTGCACATGTTTTTTTGTACAATTAGTACTCCTAAAATATAAAAGTTACGTCTGGTTAGGATTACCACCTCTATTTCTTGTAATGTAGGATTTAGGCTTTAAGAAAAGTTCTTTATAGAGAAATATTAATACGTATCACTTAAAAAATTGATAATAATTTCTACTGTAACAAATAATACTGCTTTTTTAAAGGATATGGAAAATTTCATTACAAATTTGTTTTGGTATGCGGTATTATGTTTCTATCTGCTGGACTTCAAAATGGTGTAAATGCTTATATTTTACCGGCAGCAGGATGTGACTTACAATTGTCTTCTGAAGAAAAAGGACTTTTAAACGTGGCATTTTTAGTTGGTTAGTATCTCTTTCTTGTTGAAAGTTACAATTATCATTTTATGAATTGCTTTGGTTTAGGGTAAATGTGGGTATTATCGTGAGATTTCTGTATATGTCACATGTAGAGTAGAAGGGGGTAATGTAGTGCACTTTTCTTTCGAAGACTCCTGTGGTCGCAATTTTCAACCAATTTTGATCAATAAGGACTCTTTGGAAAGACAATGCTTCTAGCTACATTTATGGTGTGCATAATTTTTTTGTATTTGTAGATGGAGCTTTTCTATATTCAAAAAACTGAAGGCACTTTTTTCGACATTCTAAAATTTGTGGGGCAATGTAGTGCACCACTTTATTAGTCGAATAAAAAGCAGAGAATAGATTATAAACGCTTTTATTTTATTAGATATAATATTAGGAACATAAGAAACTTAAAAAAATATAAACTAGTAGTGATGCCCACGAGACGAGACATTGCATGTAAAAATCGAGACGAGATCGAGACTTTTGCATGGTATCATCTCCTCTGGTGTACAGCACTATAAACTAGAGATTTCTTTGGTCCTGTGTTAGATAAAACTGAAAGAAAACTGCAAAAATTTGCAAAAAGCAAACATGGTTAAATAATACATATTTACGGTACTCTGTATAATTGCACTACATTGCCCCCAAGCACTTTCTTCACGTTGACTTCAATATCTCAATAAAAACAAAATTAAACGTCAAAACAATACTAAATTTATGTTCAGAAGTAAATGTTACATGGAAAAAGCACATACCCGTTACTTTTTTAACGAGCCTTACATTTTCTTTAAGTCACTAAAGAACGGAAATATGGTTTCGAAATCTAGTGTTTTTGAAGTGACGCCACAACTTCTTTTAGAAGAAGCACAATAAAGCCAAAATTATATACATTAATATACTTTGATACCTTAACCCTACCATACCAAGAGCAAGTAATTTAATTCATTCGTTTAGTCAGTAAAGCCAGTGCACTACATTACCCCCTGCACTACATTACCCCCCTCTACTCTACTTCCATGTGGTTTAAAAATATTATTATTATTATTTTATTTGTTTTATGACCGGAGTCAATACAAAGAGGTTGCCGCAGTTTTTTTTACATACTATTTTACATTTTGTTTATAAAAATTTTACATTGTATCCAATTTTTCACACATAGCTTTTATAAATTGAAACAAATTTATCATGTTGATTTGTTGAAGTTGTTTTAAGAAACTGATGAAAACGGTTTTAACAATCGACTCTTCCTTATTCGCACAAATATACTTTTTTCTCTCTTCTAATAGAGAAGGGCATTCCTTGAAAAGGTGATAAGACAATTCCGAAGTATTCATTCCACACCCGCCGCAAATTCCCGCCACACTCAACTTGTATGTCTTCTTATTAATTTTGATTATAGTGAAAAATTTGTTTAGAAGACGAATTTGACTGAAAATTTTAATATGATTTAAGGGGAAATTGTTTTTTAAAAATTCTTGGGGTCCTCTAAGCAACGCTAAGTGTGGTAGAATCTGCAGTGAGCTGGACTCACTCAGTCTTTTTAAATCCTCTTTATATAAAAAATTTTCATATTTATCAATAAATAATTTTTTTTAATTGTAGTCGTACAACGGTAAGATTTTCCCATTCTGTTTTTTAGTAAACGTAAATAGCATAGTTTAGCATAGCTAAGGACATCTTTAGGCTACGTAGATTTCTTTGCACGGTCTTAGTCTTTGCAAAAAAATTAACAAATTTTAACAAATTGTACATAGATTTAATAATTCTTTATTAATTTTGTTAATTCATTTTCTCTTAAAAGCTTTGAGAGTCCCTCATTACGAATCTAAAATCAAATTTTTAAAATTCAAAATTGCGGACCAAAAATTTTAAATTTTCTTTAAATTTGTTACTCAGAGGTTTTCAGGGTCGCTGATCATGAATCTAAAGCCAGTTTTAAAAAATTCAAAATGTCGGATTCAATGTGGCGGACTAAATTCCTAAAATTTATTAGATTTACTTTAAACTTGTCACTCGAGGGTTTTTAGGGTCGCTGATCATGAATCTAAAGTCAGATTTAAAAAATTCAAAATGGCGGATCCAATAAAGCGAACTTAAATTTTTAAGTTTATTAAATTTACTTCAAACTTGTTACTCAGGGTTTTTTAGGGTCGCTGATCATGAATCTGAAGTCAGTTTTATTATCATATTTAATAAATTGTAATTGATTTAGATCATGTGCAGCAACGGAATTTGTTAAATTAAATTAAAAAAAATTATAAACAATTAAAATCCCAAAAATCGGCTTCCAGAGATGTCTTAAGAATTTATTTTTCTTTAGTTTAAAACAAATAACACTCAAATCGGTTAAAAATTGTAAGCTGTAGACATTTTTTAATAGTATATTGTAAACAAGATTCCACTGAGGGCCGGTGCACTTCAGAAGTAAATGCTTAATTTGACCAGTTAAAAGTTCTTGTCCCACGTTTTGACCTACAGATTTTTTTATGAAAAAACCTCACCTTTATAAAAAAATTTTAAAAAATGTCCTTTTGATAAAAAAATGAAATTTAATTTTTAATTTAATTTTTCAAGGTCAAATTTTTTTTAAATTTGTTTACACCATTAAAAAGTCTTGAAAAGCAGCAAAAAAATATTTAAAAAAAACATCTTTTCGTTTTGTTTTAAAGAAACTACAAATTTTTCAATTATTCCATGTAAGACCAAAAATTTAACCTTGACCCCCTCCAGTTTTTACATTTGTTTAAATAAATTAATAATATTCGGTATTTTTAATTGTATCTAATAGGACTACTGTTTGTGTTAAATTTTAATCTGATCCCAAGCATTTCAAATTTGGATCCGGATCATTTTAGGTGGAATACCACATATACGGAATGCCATTTTTTAGAAACCAATTTTTTGAACTTCTGAGGTCAAATAACATAAAACTATGTCAAAAAAACAAGCTCAAAAAATTTTGGTATTACAATACTTTCTTCATGATGAAGCAATAAAGAAAAATTTGAAAAAATATGGAGACATTTTAAGAATTCTATTCACAACATTAGATTTGCCATTTTGAATTTTAAAAAACTGACTTCAGATTCATGATCAGCGACCCTGAAAACCCCCGAGTAACAAGTTTAAAGAAAATTTAATAAATTTAAAAACTTTGGTCCGCCATATTGGATCCGCTATTTTGAATTTTAAAAACTTGATTGTAGATTCACAATCAGGGACTCTCAAAGCTTTCAAGAGGAAATGAATTAACAAAATTAGTAAATAATTATTAAATCTATCTACAACTTGTTAAAATTCAATCATTTTTTTGCAAAGATTAAGACCGTGCAAAAAAATTTACTTAGCCTAAACTAAAAAGATCGCACCTATGTCTTATATCCTAATATATAAGCTATATTTAAAGCGCAGTCTCTTGTCGATGCGATAAAAATTACGCCGGAGAAAGAATTTTGACGTCATTTTTGTCATTTTCGCCCACTGTGCGTAGCTTAAACTAAAAATATCGCACCTATGTCTTATACCCTATTATATAAGCAGTATTTTAAGCGCAGTCTCTTGTCGTTGCGATAAAAATTACCCCGAAGAAAGAATTTAGACGTCATTTTTGTCATTTTCGCCCACTACACTGTGCGGCGGAAATTGTGTGACCGCTAACACTTTGAGCTATTAAAAAACACACCTGCTCAGAAACAGTGATACCTCCGTCAAAAATGAAGCTAGATGCCTTTTTGAATTGCTTTGGAAAGCATATTAAATTTTTAATAAAATGACACTATTTTTATTTGTATTGCATAAATAGGTAGCGAGATATATTATAAACACAAAAAAATAATTTTTTTTAAATTTCTAACCCTGACTTTAACTCCTGGCAAAATTTAGGTTTTGGAACAAAAAGTACAAGTTTTGATAGAAGGGAATGTATAAAAATTATGTCAGTTCACTCGGTAGATGTCTCTGCAACGAAACTTTCAGGACCACAAAAATTACAGAATATAATTATCTTTCAAAGTAATATAAATATGTTAAATAAATTGATATAAAAATATAATTAATTGATAATTATATATAATAATATTATAATTAATTATTAATTAATTTTTTCTGTTATTTTACCACTTAATACAAATTTAATAAGAGACAATCATAACTTTACTTTCAACTGCCTCAGAGAAATAATTACTGCGACAAGAAATAAATTTTTAAAATTTTTTAAAAATAACCACATTAAAAAGAAAAATTAAACAAATTTTTGCAACAAACAATAATTAAAAAATAATCTCCTGTTAACTTGTTATTAATTACAATTTCAATTACATTCTCTCATCACCTGGGATAAACGTCACTAAGGCGCAAAAAATCAAATTTGGGAAAAATTGTTTATTAATGATTATTATTTTTCAATATTTTTAATATTTTTATTCATTCGCTTACTCAATTTTTTAAAACATTTGTAAAAATTTGCTGTTTGTGCGACTAAATAATGCAGGTAAGTAAATTTTTCATACTTTATATAGCTTTCTTAGTAATTAAAAAAAATTATGAATGTTTTAACACATATAATTTATTTGTTAAAAATTATAAGCTTTTAACAAGTGAAACTTTATTTGTTACGTAATTTAAACTTTTGTCTGTTTTCAGACAAGTTTAAAATGCTTTAATAAAATTGTGTGATTATAACAAGTACAATTTATTTAAAAAATATTTTACCTTAAACAAATTAGAATCCTCAAATAAATATTGCTTAAAAAATTGTTTAATTTGCGTAAAATTAGAAAATACCATGTTTAATTAAATGTATAATTAATTTCTATAATTATTTTTCTTTTAAAACAAATTTAATTGATTATTTAATCAGGGTATTTTTCAAGAGGTAAATATAACCTCACTTTCAACTTCTTTAGAGATTTGATTACTACGACAAGGAATAAATATTCAGAAATATAAAAAAATATTTAGAATAAAAAGAAGAAATAAACAAATATTTTGCAACAAACAAAAATAAATAAACAATCTCCTGTTAATTTATTTAATAATTACAAATTATCACGTGGGTTTAACGTAACTAAAGCGTAAAAATTCCAGTTTGGAAAAAATTGTTTATTAATAAATATAATTTTTAAAAGATATAAATATTTTTACTCTTTGATGTACTCAAATTTTTACTAATAGGGTAATGTCACCTTAAGTGGACCGCCTAAGCTTTTAAGTTATAAGACAGCGGAAACGTAAAATAAATAGTGCACATAGCAGCACCGCACTTAGAAACCGTAAGAAATTAAGTTCCATGATAGACATATACGTTACCGTTTGATGTAACGCGTTTTTAAGTTCACAAACCAAAAAAAAGTCGCTCAATAAGTAAAGTGATTCGGAAGTGTAGAAGTAGTGTAACAATTTCTTTACAACAAACAATAATTTATAAACAATCTTATGTTAATTTATTTATTGATTACAAATTCAATTTTCATTCTCTCATCACGTGGGTTCAACGTCGCTAAGGTGCAAAATTTCAAAATTTGGAGAAATTGTTTTTTAATAAATTTTTTTAAAATGTTTTAAATATTCTCACTTTTGAATTCATTTAATTTTTACTAACCTTTTTAAGAACTTTTTTTTTATTAAATAATGCAAGTAAGTAATTTTTTTTTAATTTCATACTGCTCCTGCTTATTTGAAAAAAATTACGAGTGTTTCAACAAATAAAATTTATTTTCATTTATTTTTTAAACAATTTTTTTTCTATTAACCCATTAACGCCCAAATGACCAAAATTTTTACTTGTCCTTCAATACACGATTTGAAGTATTCATAGACAATACATTTTAGCAGCAATGAGATGTAGGGGGTTTTGGGGGTCGCTCTTTCAGATTCTGGGATCAAAATAGCAATTTGATCAACACAAATTCCATATTGGCGGCTATTTTGAAAAAAAAAGACAAAAAAATAAGTATATTTTTTAAAAAATATTTTTTTTCAGAACTAAAAAAATTTTTTAAACCTTTCTTAAGTATGCCACTGGTGGGCAAAATAGTTGTACTTTTAAAATATAAAATACAGAAATTCTGATTTCATGATGGCGGATTCAAAATTTTGAAAAAGTAAATGCATTATGATAAAAAAAATCAAAATATACACCAATATTCAAAAAGTTTGCAAATTCGATTCAAAATAAATATTCGTGGGTTTTCGGGGTCGCTGATGACGAATCCGATGTCAGTTTTTAAAAATTCAAAATGGCGGATCCAATATGGCGGACATTTTAAAAAAAATTTGAATTCGCTTGAAACTTGTCACTCGGGGGTTTTAGTGGTCGCTGATGACGAATTTGATGTCAATTTTTAAAATTCAAAATAGCGGATCCAATATGGCAGACATTTAAAAAAAATAATTTTAGATTCGCTTAAAACATGTCTCTCGGGGGTTTTTGGGGTCGCTGATGAGGCATTCGCTGTCAGTTTTTTAAAATTGAAAATAGTAAATTTAATATGGTGGACATTTTTTTAAAATTTTTTGGATCCATTTGAAACATTTCAGTCAAAACAATTTTATTTCGTCTTTTAGCCGCTATGTTATTAGCGTTTCCAACTCCCGCCACGTGTTGTTTTTATCATAAAAGTATAACAAATTTAACAAATGCCGGTTTCATAGAACAGCTATAAGGAGAGAGAGCAAAACTTTAAATTCCATTGAAATTTCGTAACGCATTTCACTTTTCCAATAAGTTCATGGGTGAAGTGGATCTCCACAATATACCATATTGCATTCGCTATTTTGAATTGTTAAAAATTGACATCGGATTCGTCATCAGCGACCCATAAAACCCCCGAGTGACAAGTTTCAAGAAAATCCATAATTTTTTTTAAATGTCCGCCATATTGCATTCGCTATTTTGAATTGTTAAAAATTGACATCGGATTCGTCATCAGCGACCCCTAAAACCCCCGAGTGACAATTTCAAGCGAATTCAAAAATTTTTTTTTAATGTCTGCTATATTGGATCCACCATTTTGAATTTTTTAAAATTAACATCGGATTCGTCATCAGCGACCCCTAAAACCCCCGAGTGACAAGTTTCAAGCGAATCCAAAAATTTAAAAAAAATGACCGCTATATTAAATCCGCCATTTTGAATTTTTAAAAACTGACATTGGATTCGTCATCAGCGACCCCAAAAACTCCCGAGTATTTATTTTAAATCAAATTTGCAAACTTTTTAAATGTTGGTGTAAATTTCGATTTTTTTACCATAATGCATTTACTTTTTCAAAATTTTGAATCCGCCATCTTGAAATCAGAATTTCTCTATTTTATATTTTGAAAGTACAACTATTTTTCCCACCAGTGGCATACTTAAGAAAGGTTTAAAAAAATTTTTTAGTTTTGAAAAAAAATATTTTAAAAAAATGTACTTATTTTTTTGTGTTTTTTTCAAAATAGCCGCCATATTGGATTTTGTGTTGATCAAATTGCTATTTTGATCCCAGAATCTGAAATGGTCATTTGGGCGTTAATGGGTTAATCCCATTAAATGTCCATAATATATTTTACGGGAATGGAAACTAGAAACGTTAAGCTTTATTTTCATATAATTTTGATAAAAATTAACGGGGGGTGTTTTGAGATATTAAGAGTTTAAACTTTCAAACAAAAATTTCTGTACGAAATTGAGAAAAATTTAAAAAAATAAAAATAGCACAAGAAAGTTCATGATATTCTCTTTCGATTCAGTGTATAAATAATATGTTACAAATAATTAAATTTTTATATAATAAAATTGATTAGAAAATCGCTCTCCTTGCGATTTTTTTTGTCATTGGAATGATTTGAAATGAAATGCCTCATTTGTTGAAAATTATAATATTTCAATTTGTTGAAAATTATAATGTTTCAATTTGTTGAAAATTATAATGTTTCAATTTGTTGAAAATTATAATGCTTTAACAAATCAAAATTGATTTATTACGTGATTTACGAACTTGTATGTTTTTAGAAAATTATTGAAAGCTTTAAAAAATTGTGTGATTAACAAGTACTTTTCAAAGTTTGTGGTAATTTCGTCGTTTTTTCTTTTAACTATTATGTAATCTACTTTTTGTTTTTGTATTTAACAACAGTTGAACTTGACGAGGAAGCTTCAGGTTCTATTTTTGCTTCATGTCCTTGTTCCTGAAGAGGTTGCTCATCAGGAACATTTTCCATATCGAAATATGGACTTGTTTCTTTGTCCTCATTGTATGTCAGTTCAATGTTTATGCTCTTCTTCGCTTAGTGTTTTTCCACTTGGTAGTTAAGGGGGGAAACCACATTAGGTGGCTCATTTTTATGGATTTTTAAAAATTTGTTTGGGGGGGAAATATAAATTAAAATTTAATTACATTTAGGCATCTTTTTATTAGTGTTTTGAACAATGTTTATAAATTCTTTTGATTTATTTTAACCAGAAATAAGGCAGATATGCTGTCGTAACCACTGATGGTCCTGATATTTTTTCTCGGCTTGCGTGACGTGTAGCAATTTTTATTTTTAACTAAAATTTAAAAAAAAAATTTCTTACATTCTTAACTTATTTTCTAAGAATATAAACCTCATTTTAGGTAAAAATAATAAAAAATTTTAATTTTGAAGGTGTTTGAAATTTTTTCTTGAATTTTCACAATTTTTTTTCCACTAATTACACAAAAATCATCCTTAAAATCGTGATATCACCTTAAATGGTGGTTTATATTCTTTATAATTTTATAAAGAATAAAACTTCCAAATCTCATTATAATCGGTAAATATTTGTTTAAGTTAATCATAAAAATGTGATTTTGAGAAAAACGCATTTAAAGTTTCAATTTATTTTTTTTGTTCAGCAGAAATTTTTTAAAGTCACAAAGAGTCATATAATAATAGAAAAAATAATAAAAAATTTCTAAATATATATACTTTAAGAAAATGATAAAAATCTTCTTCTTCTTCTTCTTCTTCTTCTTCTTCTTCTTAAATGACTTGAGGCTTAGCCAACTGTCAGAACAAACAAAATGAAAAAAATAAAAAATAAATTTTTTGAAAGTTATAATTAGGTTTCCCCCCATAAGTAATGTAATATGTATTTAAAGCTAGGGACCCTAGCTAATTACTGGTGAAGAAACTGAATTGATTCCGACGAATAGAAACATTTTATTAAAAATTTAATAAAGTGGTCATTTTTCTTACAAAGAAAATTTTGGTTTGGTTGTGAGCACTTTTGAGAAATCTACTAAAAATGCAAAAAAATTAACTAACAATAAATAACCATTCATTAACCACGTAAGGATGATTTTTTCTAATTTTGACCTCCCCTCTTCCTCATGTAAAGATATATATATATATATATATATATATATATATATATATATATATATATATATATATATATATATATATATATATATATATATTAATAAAACCAGACTTCTGTCTGTACATTGCTCCAATCTTGAAAATTCTTATATATTTTTTCTTCTTGAGACATGAGAATTCGAAAAATGTAAAAAAAAATGTCTGTCTGTCTGTCTATCTGTCTGTCTGTCTGTCTGTCCTTCTGTCTGTCTGTCTGTCTGTATGCAAAACTTTGTTCGCGCATCACTTGAAAACGGTTCAACCGATTGAAGTGAAACTTGGCAGTCTATTAGGTATTAACGTAACTTAAAATCATAGCCTTATCCGATTAAAAAATATTAATTTGAACGAAAGTTATGACATTTTTTCAAAAAATTCAAAAAATGAAATTTTTTTAATTTTTGTAAAATTGATGCAAAACTATCTATAGCTTACTTTTTCAGATAAATACAACCTTTTTTATAATAAAATTTAAAAAAAGAATTAAAAAAATTAGTTTCGTTGGATATTGAGTGATTTTTGCATTTAAGATAATATTGATATTTTCTAATTAATTAATTAAATTGTATTTTGAATTGTAATTAAAATTATTCTCATTAAAATTCTATTACAAAATTGAAAGAAATTAGGAATTTTTAATATAAAATTTTAAAGTTAAAAAATTTATTTAAAAAAATTTGAAGATTTATGTAAATTAAAACAATCGACTACGAATACAACTTCAAGAGATTAACTGTCAAATCGAATTTGAAAGCAGAAGCTTATTCATTCAAAAGCGTACAAAAATAATATATATTCAACAATCGAAGAATATTGAACAAAGGATTCGAATATAATTGGATTAATAATTGGAATAATAAGAATAATTGGAATAAAAATAACAATTAATACAATATTGGAAATATAATTTCAAAAACATACCGTTTTCATATACAATAATATAACTAAAAAAATATTTATTACTATTTATTAAATAAATTACTATTATTACTACATAACTAATAACAAAAGGTGGATAATAATTTTAACAATTTGAATAAAATAAATTAATATTTTAAAAGAATAATAATTGTATTAAATATAAATTATTGAAAAGATGAGGTAACAGATGAACAGTTCGTAGAAGCGTATGAATTAGGATTAAATTACGATGAAATACCACGAGGCAAACATAAAATTGAATGGGAGAGTGAGGAATCGTCAAAATTCAGAGTTATCATTAAAAAACAAGATGAAAAAAAGTCCAAAAAAAATAAAGAATAAGGTCATAACTGGTAAATCAATAGAAATCCCATCAAATCGATTACTTATAAATTAAAATGCATTATTCGTGAGAATAATTATAAAACATGAATCTCTTGGAAACAATTTTACATTTTTTTAACAATTAATTTTTTTATTTTTTTAAAACAATTTTAAATATTGCTTATTTTTAAAGTATGAACAAATTACAAAATTCATGAGTTAAGTGTTCTAAAATTCATAAATTTCTAATTGCTATCTCGAATAATATCTATTTCATTTTTTAGAAATTGTTGATTTCAATTTTTTTTAAATTTATTATTTATATTTATTTTTCATGAATATTTTTTAATTCTATTTATAATTATATACTTTTCAGAATAATTTAATCTAAATTTCTTCCAGTATGAGATGCGATGGGCGTTTTCTGTATGTACACAAATTATTCTCAAAGATAATTTAGTAATGCTAAAATAAAAAGGTTTTATAATTTTTTAAAGATTTAAATTAACCAAAAAAGTTAATAAGTGTCATTTACCTTTTGAGAATAATCTAAAGACATACCAAAAACACTTAATATTGGTTACCTCCACGTGGTGCATCTCGGAAACAATGTCATTGAAATGCTTTCCCTTAAGCATTTTTTAAAAATTATGAACATTATCTTTTTACTTTCCTTAAAGTAAGTTTCAATTAAGAATTAATTTCAATGAAATTGGCTAAAAACCAATTAATATATAACTAGAAATAACAATAACCAATAAGCCGTCGAAGACGGGTATCGCAGCTAGTATATATATATATATATATATGGGCAATTCCACGGGAAATTTTTCTACGACATTTTAGAATCAGTTAAACATATTTTTTTATCGTTCTTGATAGAAAAATATTAAATACGTATTTTTTTATTGTTCCATATTTGCCAAAATTTTCGAGTTATGAATTTTCGAAATTTTTGATTTTTAAAAGTAGTCCCATTTTCAATAGCTTATAACTTTGAAAGTATTGAGTTTGGAAAAAAGTTGTCAAAGGAAGAAAGTTTTGGTTTTTCTTCAACTTTTAAAAGATTTAAAAAAAAAAATTTTTTTTTAATTTTTAATAAAAAAAAATTTTTTTTTTTATAAACAAATTAATTTTTTTTAAATTTGGGCGCGATTTTTTTTTATTTTTTTTTTATTTATTTATACCTACTAATATACAGAAAAATTTCCAAAAAAATTCAAGATGGGCCGACTCATAGTTTTCGTTCTATAAATTTTTTAATTAATTTGTTTATAAAAAAAAAAAAAAAAATTTTCTTAAAAATTAAAAAAAAATTTTTTTTTTAAATTACATAAAAGTTAAAGAAAAACCAAGATTTTCTTTTTCTGACAAGTTTTTTTTAAACTCAAAACTTTCAAAGTTACAAGCTTTTAGACTTATAATTCACAGTTTTTGTTCTATAAAAAATTTATGGAACGAAAACTACGAGTCGGCCCATCATGATTCTTTTTAAAAATTTTTCTGTATATTAGTAGGTATAAATAAATAAAAAAAAATAAAAAAAAATCGCGCCCAAATTTAAAAAAAATTAATTTGTTTATAAAAAAGAAATTTTTTTTTATTAAAAATTAAAAAAAAATTTTTTTTTTTAAATCTTTTAAAAGTTGAAGAAAAACCAAAACTTTCTTCCTTTGACAACTTTTTTCCTAACTCAATACTTTCAAAGTTATAAGCTATTGAAAATAGGTCTACTTTTAAAAATCCAAAATTTCGAAAATTCATAACTCGAAAATTTTGGCAAATATGGAAAAATAAAAAAATACGTATTTAATATTTTTCTATCAAGAACGATAAAAAAATATGTTTAACCGATTCTAAAATGTCGTAGAAAAATTTCCCGTGGAATTGCCCATATATATATATATATATATGATTTCTCACACTGAACCTCAACTGCACAATTACTAGCTACGAATAACGAAAGGATATCAAAGTCTCATTATATTAATTTCCGTGCCACATCCCTCCTCAAGCGACGTAAAGTTATACAAAAATGGATCCAACTTTAGTCAACTGAAACATGTAGGATTAGGCTTATATTTTCCAAATTTTTTAATCGTGAAATTGCCCCAGCTCCTATATTCAAATAAAACGAATTTCCGTAACTATTCCAAAACA
>CM065473.1:34197579-34222493 GCA_032872505.1 Leptopilina syphax | reverse complement strand
GAAAAAAGACTAGGTTTGTATACATACAGAAGGCCGGTCGGTCAGGTCTATACTGCCCGCCCAGGACTTCATACCAATTAGCTTAACTTCTTTTATATTAAAAGCGTTAGAGAAACTAGGTGGATAATATTACTTAGACAGGAATGTCAAAATAATTTTCCCCTCATCCGAGACAACATGCTTATAAAGCCAGGTTTCTGGGTGAAAACCGCCTTGAATTCTGCAGTAAGTAGAATAGAGGGACAAATTTAATAGTGGCGTCCTATGCGGTTTGGCACTTTTCTTGATATTTGCAGGTGCCTCCCCTAACACTCTCTAGCAAAGTTATCTGTAGGGCAGTTTCTGTCAAGAATGCGGAGGCGTGCCGAAGAACGCTTAATTAAGTGTATCGATAGTATGCTTCGCGAATGGGCCTCTAGAAGCAGAGTACGGTAAAGCTATAGAGTAACAGATTAATGAAATCCTTTCTGTTACAATAATCGTAAAAAATTTACATGGGAATTCAATAAAAATCAGCCCTAATAAAACCACTTGACTAACAAATTTTGAGAAGATCACTGAATCGGAGTTCAATGATAGTTTTTCAAAATTTTAAAATCGCTTACCCAATTTTTTAAAAGTCAGATACAAAATTTGGTCCTCGAATTTGTAACCTCAATGGTTTTCCGGGTTGCTGATTGACGAAATCCGCTGTCAGAGATTTCAAACTATTGAAAATGCTTAAATCCATTATTGGTGGACGAGTTTTATTTTTTTAATCCACCCCCTGGTAACAAATTTTGGACTTAATTTCCGGATTAACGAATTACGGACAGCTTAGTATGGATTTAGTCCGAAACATATGTAAAACGCTAAAGAAGGCCAGAAAACAGAAAATGATCCGCGCTAAGTCTGATATCAATCCGAACGAAAACGAACCGGAATCCGAAAAACCACTCTGCGAGTTAAACCTGAATATCCTACGTATTCAGTCCGCAAACAAATTCCCGAATATATGACCGGTGAAGAATTCTTCTAAAATAAGTACAGAATTATCCTGATATCTAATTATGTAAAGAATACGGAATCAGTCCGCAACAATCCGAGTTTAATCCTGGTATGTAGCGTAGAATAGAAAATAATTCAATTTCCAGAAAATATGCTTGAAAACAAGAATTTTGAATTATTCTGAATACGCGAATTTACCTCGAAGCTCTATTCCACGGGAACCATCAAAATTTTAGAAAAATCAATTCTTCTCTATTGCTCACGTCGATTTGCAGATAGAAAAGAATCCAATTTTTCTATTTTTATTAATGCGCAAAGTTTTATGGTATTAAAAGTTCTTGAAAAAAATATGGAGTTCTATTCTTTTGAATTGACTGGATTGACTTCTAACCATTTTGGGTAGTCAATTCAAAAGAATAGAATGTTCAACGAGTAAATATGAAATGTTTATTCTTCTCAATAGACTGCTTTCGAATTTCAAAAGCGCATTAAAAGGAATACAAATTTTTGACAAACAATTTGGAAAAGCCTAATCTTTCCAATTGTCTGTAGGAGCTTCTTTAGTTTTTGTCTTAAAATAAAACGCAGTGAAAGTTATGTTTCGCATCGTGTGAATTCCATTGTAATTTCAGTGCTTAAACTATTAAAATTAAAGATTAAAACTAGTGAAAATATGGTTAAAAACGCAAAGTGCTTACGATAAAATATATAATGCTCTTACTGAAAGGAATTTTCATATGTTCAATGTTTAACAATGTCAAGTTTTGAAAACCTAACCTCACTTTCTAGTGGAATCTTGAGTGGTAGTGAGTCCGTTCAGTGGAACAGAAATTTCTACTGATTTGCTGTCGATTCTGATTCTTTTGAATGTGCGTTTCATATTTTTGTGATGTCAATTCAGAATAATATATTTTTTTGAAATTTTGGTGGTTCCCGTAGAAATAGAGCTCCGAGGTAAATTCGCCTATTAAGAAGAATACAACTTTTGAATTCTTTTCAATTCTACGCTTCTTACCGGGATCTAGTTAAAAAAACTTAATCCGCAAAATGTCCGGAGCAATTGGAACTCTGTAAGCAAGAAATCCAGTATTAGTCTTCCACCATTTAAAATTAAGTGTGTCAAAATCCTATTCCGAAACATTCCGAAAGCTGTATGCAAACGAATCTGTAAATTATATTAAAAACAATTTGTATTAAATGCAGATAAATTCAAACTATAATTATAATTTCGTATGATTATAAGTTGCGTATTATCAGACTAAACTTCGGACTAGATCCGACTAATTCCGGATTCACTGGTTATACACAAACCGCATTGAGTTTGGATTTATCCGGACAAATTCCGAGCGACAAAAACCTGTCCATAAGCAGACTGTTTCGGACTAGCTGCAGATTCACTGGTTAAACCAACCAGATTATTCTGCGTTTACTAGTTGCATATGATCGAACTAACTGCAGACTAAACCGGACTAATTACGAATTCCATAGTTATAAAAAACGGTATGGGATTTCAAACTTAATTAATGGTAAAAAACCCCACAATAAACCGCATTGTTGCGGACAAATTCCGGATTTATCTGAAATCGGTCCCACTTTTTATTCAGGGTATTTACTTACGGTAAATAAAATATTTAATTCTGCAGTCAGTTTGTTTTTACAAATTTAATAGTAGGTATTATTAGTTATCTTGTTTCAATATTAAAATTAACACTGATGTGTTATTTTCTTGTCATTTCTTTTCGTGGCACTTCATAAATTCTATTATGGATTTGAACTTCCATGCGAGCTTGGTATAGTAGTTAGTGTATTCGATTTCGGTGCGATATAATGTTAGATAGGTGTAGGTTCGAATCTCCAAGCGTTAGAAATTTTAAGTTAATGTAAATAAAATTGCGACAGGTAAATCGAAAAATATGATGAATGTAGCATAAAGTAATAATAATTAATATGTAAAACTTGTATAATTATTTTTTATTAACATTCACTAAATTGTTCGGACTAACTTTTGACTGTTTCGGGACTAATTCCGGATTCACTAATTAAAATTAACTGATTAATTTCGGACTTCATCGGACCAACTCCGGTTTCATTAGTTGTTCACAAACCGTATAGAATTCGGATTTTTCCGGATTAATTGCGGGTGACAAAGACCTGACTATAAACCGCATTGTATCGGACAAATTTCGGATTAGTCCGAAATCTGTCCGGTTTTTTAACCAGAGCCGAATTCGCACCTATTGAATCTACTCCTTTGAATTTTAGAAATCTTAAACCCTGCTCGTAATCAGCGACCCCTAAAACCTTCGGGTAACAGATTTTAAGACGAATTTGATAGACTTTTAAAAACTTGTCCGCCATTTTGGATCCGCCATTTGGGGCCATCCACATATTACGTCACACTATTTTTGGTAATTTTTGATACCCTCCTCCCATGTCACACTCTATTACATACATAAGCGCCGTTTTCTCTGCAGGGTGTCACACATTGTTTGACCCCCCCTCCACCTTAAACTGTGACGTAATATGTGAATTGCCCCTATTGAAATTTGAAAAATTGACATTCGATTCGAAATCAGCGACTTCAGAATTTATTTACTAAATTTAGTATCTTTAGCGCTTATAACTAAATTTTTTTAAATTTTTGATGCAAATGTTGAAGGAATATTAAAAATGAAACAGTAGTTTCTTTCACTAAATCCAGTTTACATTTTTCATCTTCAAAACAATCGAGGTACACAAGGGCTAAAAATTTTCGCAATGTTATAGACTCTCAATAAAAAAAATGAAAAACAAAATATTTTTTATTGTTTAATGAGGTAAAAATAGTAAAAGTTACTTAAGTGTCCACAAATCATCAAAATTTTTCGTCAAATTTGATATTTAATCGACTGTAACTCTCTTAATTTTCGTTAAATCTTATTCTGTGACATATAAATCAAAATTTACTTTAACCACTTTATTGGCAGGGTGTTCCAAATGGCGTTCCACGTGCCAAGGCACATACTAGCAAAAACATCAAAATAACGTTCCTAATAAAACTTTATTTTCAAAGAGTGTACACTACTTTTAACAACTACAAAGCTCGAACTTAGATTTTAAATTAGATGAGATTGATTGCCCGCAATTTGTAACTAGCCAAGTGCACATTATTCAAAAAGGTGTAAGGCAATCTCAAGTTGCAATTAAACATAGAAAAGAAAATCATTCCAAATGTAAACTTGTTAAGCTGGTCGTGGAAACCCTAACACAATAGATAAGGCGGTCGTTGAAAACCCCAAAGGTTTCAGAGATTTATTTCTCCCATTTTTTAACTAGCCAATATTATTCACAAATAGCCATATTATTAAAAAATGTGTAAAACATTCTAAAAGTAGTGCACAAGTTTTTAACAAATATAGAACCATACAAAAACTAAACTTTTGAAACTGGTCGTGGAACATATCACAGCATAGATAAGGCGGACGTCGAAAAATTCAAAGGTTTTACAATCATCACATATGGAAATTCATAAAATTTGAGATTTATATCACCAATTTTTTAACAAGCCAAGAGAATATTATTAAAAAATCTGTAAGACATGCTAAAAGTAACTCACAAGTTTATAGCAACACAGAAAATCATTCAAAACCTTATGTTGTCCAAATGGTCGTGGAATCTACCACATCATAGATAAAGCGGCCGTTGAAAAATCTTGTGGTCATAGAGTTGTCGTATATAAATCTATGAGATTGATGTTTCTCATTTTAAATAGTCAACAATATATTATTTTAAAATGTGTAACACATGTTAACGTCACGCTCAAGTTATAATAAAAAATTAGACCATTGAAAACCTAAATTTGTCGAACTGGACGTGCAAACTACCACAGCATAGATAATGCGGTCGTTTGAAACATCCACAGTTTTTAGAATCACACTCTGTATGTTAAAAACTTGTGGGTGAATTTAAACTTGTGTTACACTTTTTTGAATAATTTATGCATTTGCCTAGTCAAAAAATGTGGGAAATTAATCTCATAGATTTTAATAATTTTTATGTGTGATAATTCTAAAAACAGTGGATGTTTCAACGACCGCATTATCTATGCTGTGGTAGTTTCCACGTCCAGTTCGACAAAATTAGGTTTTCAATGGTTTAATTTTTTATTATAACTGGAGCGTGATGTTAAATGTGTTACACATTTAAGAATAATATATTGTTGACTATTTAAAATGAGAAAAATCAATCACATGGATTTATATACGACAACTCTATGGACCATAAGATTCTTCAACTACAACTTTATCTATGCTGTGGTTGATTCCACGACCAGTTCGACAAGATAAGCTTTTAAAAATCTTACCCCAGTAAGAAGTAAGGAATTAACAAGAATTCAAAATTTTTAATTCTTTTGAATTTCGTTTCTGACCAATTTTTTTCATTTTCATTTGGAGAAGCCGAAAAGAATCTAAGTTTATTCTTTTGAATTGAACCGAGTATCACACAGTATTTCGGAATTCACAAAAATTCAAAAATTAAAGAAATATTAAAACGGAATTAATTGGAATTCACTTTCAAGAAATCTTTGCCTCAAAAAAGAATACATAGGAATTGGACAGAAACGGAATTCAAAAATATTGATAATTTAACATTTTCTGTAAAAAGTTAAAAATGTTCCATTCTTTTCAATTCCTTACTTCTTACTGGTACCACAAATATTTTTTAAAATCTAATAAGTTTTGCTATTTTTATTTTTTGTAATAAAAATTAATAATAATAAATGTATTTAAATAAATTTATAACATTAAAAATATCAAAATCCATCATGCTTCAAACAATTTTTGTGTTAATAATAATTTTTTTTAGCTCTCTAGATGAAAAACTGTTAGCTCTAGGAGGGGGGGGGGGTACATGGTCATTTTCCGTAACCGTTTTAATAGGGTTCCTACCGGGTACGGAACCCTAAAAAGTGGAGAGGTTTCAATTTTCAAAAGAATTTTAGGTAATTTGTGGATGGCCTCTAACGAGACATAAGGTTTAAACGCGCTTTTCTCAAAATAACGTTTTTTTAAATTGCGGACACTTTATCTCTGAATCTACTGAACCGATTTTAATAAATAATAAGTCGTTTTGTTTGTTAGCATGTCCTGTGTTCACAGGAAACATGCATTATTTTCACCAGAAAATAAACAAAAAATTAAAAACAAAATTTGTTTAATTGTTTAACAATATATTTTTAAAAGTTTGACTATTTATATATATTATATATAAATTATATTATATATTTATAAATTTTTGAAATTTTCAGATAAAATAAATTCTATTTTTCAACAAATATGTGTTCATAATTTAAAATTGTTAAATCCTTTCCTAAATTTTTCCTAATGATTTAAAAATATTAATTTATTAATATGAAGTATGTAAATTGATTCAATTTATGTGTTTAAACATAATTATTATAATTATTCAATAATTTTTTATTATTAAAATAATAAATTTCAATCTTTTTAATAAATTATAATTTTTTCCTCTATGCATGTGCAAATATATAACTACATTTTTTGCGTATTGTAATTTAAGATTGATTAGTTTTTCTAATATTTACTATTAATTTAAAAATTATGAAGTCTAAAGTAATTAATAAAGTGAGTTTTTCTAATTTCTTGCTTTAAAATTCGCGAATTTTTTTAGATTTCATATATTTCTCAATTACACGGAGAGAAAAATCAAGCGTTTGTAGTATGGACAGTTAACCTTATTTCGTAAAAGAATGCACAATTGCACATGCGCAATATGCGTAAAACTTCTGCTGTATTTGTATAAATTTCTACGTTATCAGCATAAAATTTCTACCTTTAACGCATGGGACGTCCGGCTGCGGCTACACCTCTGCAGGCAGCCTCTGCATTTTATGTCGGAAGTTCATGGTTCTGAATCTTCTCGTATAGCGCGCAACGATCGCATAGATAGCTGAAGTTTTAAACTGAACATGGATTTCTATAAGTTTACTAATTCATGTATATACTATATATTCAAATTATAAATATAAATATAATAATATTAAGATAACAATACAAAGTTTATATTACAGGGCTCGGATTGTGCGACTTTTTTGTGAAAAAATGTGCTTTTTACAGATTTTTTTGATCCAGGAGTGCCGATCGCTTGACATAACCTCAAACTAAAAAGTGATTTTTAACAGCAAATAAAACCATAAATAAAATGATTTCACCAAATTATGAAAGATCCAGTTGTACAATTATCAGGAAAAATTAGGTTGGACCAAAATTTGATGTAAAATCATAATTGTTAAACATTATGTGTTTTTTCTTTAAGGGTGAGTAACCAATTTTGATAAATAATAGCTCATTCTACTCTTTGAAACATTCTCTACATTTCCACTCGTTGAATTTTGTTTAAAATATTTTGTTCAAAAGTTATTTAAAAAAATTTTTTTTATTTTATTTGCTTAACTATTGAACAAAATATTTTAAACAAAATTAAACAAATGTAATTGTAAAGAATGTTTTAAAGAACAGAATGAGCTACTATTTGTCATAATTGTTAGATCACTTTTTAGTTTGAGGTTATGTTAATAACCTCAAATTATAGTAATAATTAATTTTACTATAAAGGTCATGTTATTCAGTGGCCACGTGCCTATTAAAACTTTACTAAAATTATTGATAGAACATTAAACTCTTTTAATCAATTTTATTATAACTTTTATAAATAATTAAATTTTTTGAAGAATTTCTTTGTTTTTTTAAAATTGAATCCTTTAGTGAAGTTTTATAAAAATTGTATTAAAAATAATTGAATGTTTTCGAAGAATGTTATTATTTATGAAAATAAAATTCATTGTCATAATTTTATATTACCTATGTATTATTTGAAATTATTTTTAATTTCAAAATACAGCAAAAATAAGGTTAGGACGGTTAGGACTTAATCAAGCGACTATATATGCGATCGTTTGCCATCTACAGGATGTACACGTACTACTGATGTACTTCCGACAAAATGTTGCGCCTTTCAGTGAAGTACATGCATATAAGATTGGTCTCCTTAAGTCTATACTCCATGCTGCCTGCCTGCAGGTTGTCATGGTAACGTACAAGAGTAAGAGAGTCAGTGACTTCAAACTTCTCCCTTACTCTCGTTGCTCCTGCCTGCGCAGGCAGGCAGCCTGCAGAGGTGTAACCGCAGCTTCAGTTTACTACGATTGCAAGAGATCCATGCTTTTTTAGTATATGTTTAATGCAACTGAGGTATAAAAACACGCCTTTTAAGCAGGGAGTTCATACAAAATTAGCATAGGAAGTCTCCATACTACAAACGCTTGATTTTTCTCTCCGTGTATCAAAACATATATTTGTAGAGCAGGACGCTAACAGCGTCGCCCTCGCGGTCAATTTCCGCACATAGAAGAGCAAGTCATTAAGAAACACCATTCGTTTTGCCAATCGGACCAACAGTGAATTTGGGCTCTGCGCACACAAGCTGTCTGCTAAATCAGCTGATATATGTCATTAGTATGTGCAGAACTCAAAATTCGTTTCTGGCGCAACTCACTCCACGCTATCCTTGTTCCCGTTAAACAGCCCGCAACTCTCTATACATTTGGAACGAAGTTTGCTCTCCTGTATATAGTCTTCTTGAAATTCACCATCAGTAATGAAAAATCGACTAAAATAAAAAATAGCAGATGTTTCAATATTTTTTTTTTAAAATACACTATGTTTTTCAGTATTTTTCTTGTCTGCAAAAATTTTGTTTTTAATTCCTTCCAAAATTTCCTATTTCGTCGGTTGGGTGCAGAAAGGTGCCAATTCAGACTTGTCGTGAAAAACGTGCCGTTTCAAAAAACACGTGAGAAACCTGCCACTTCAGCTGCGATTTGGAAAACATGCCAACTCAGAATTGACGTTCATTTTTTTCATTTTTGGTACAAGAAAGAAGTTGTCCATCAAGTAATAAATAATCAACAAATTAATTCAATAAATTAGTAAAAATATTCCTTTTTCAAAGAAAAATAAAAATTATGCAAAATGCAACTAAAAAAATAATTTTTGTACAACTTTATAATCTTTGCTTCAAATTTTTCTGTACTGCCAAATGTCAACCTAAAATAAAAAAAATGAACGTCAATTCTGAGTTGGCATGTTTTCCAAATCGCAGCTGAAGTGGCAGGTTTCTCACGTGTTTTTTGAAACGGCACGTTTTTCACGACTAGTCTGAATTGGCACCTTTCTGCACCCAACCGACGATTTGTGGATGCTCCATCAGTAACGACTCCTTAAACTTTCGACCCAGCTTTCTCGAGCAATGCTATCGCCTGAATAATTAGTTTCGTTAAAACAATACCTTCTGTTGGTCCTTTGGATGTGATATTACAAGTTTTTCATTATCAACCAATTTATTTTTGTCTAATTGAACTTGTATAGATAACTCATTTACTGATTTAAGTTCATCTCGAGTTTCCTTAAATTGTTTTTTAAGCAAATTCAATTGTCCTTCTGACTTAACTGCCTTTCTTGTAGAAATATTCAATTTTTTAGCCAATAAATTGTCTTTTCTCTCCTTATTTGGACTCCATTTTAGTACGATGCGTTGCAAACATTTTTGGTTATGAATTCTTATTGTTCTCTTGGATAAAGTGCTTTTTCCTTTCAAACAGTCAGGACAAGTTCGAAATTGTTGTTGCTTTGTTGTTATAAGGCAACAATTTTTATGTCGTAAAACTCCAAGTCCATCTCGGGTTGCAAAAGATGTTTCAATATTTCGAACGGAATCTGGCGATGCACATCCATTGCAAATTTTTGATTTGTGCATTTTGTCAATTACTTCTTCTAATTCTTTTGTCGATGAAATATATTTTGTGGTACAGCCTAATTTTTCAGGTTTCACATTAATATTCATAACATAAATATGCATGGACATGTCCTGAAATAAGACAACGAGTGGTACAATGAGAAAACTGAATGGCTTTGATGTCACGTTCGGTTATATCGTATCTCGATCAAGGTACAGGAAATTTAACCGAATTTTTACTTGAAGAGATTGTCTCAAATAATTCTAATCGATCTATTTCTGTCAAATTTCCAGTACTAGATGAGTTTGTTTCATTTTCATCTGAAATAGGCACATTAAGGAGTGTCTCTGGAGCCTCTGGAGTAAGATTGTCGACTTTCAGCGGGGTCTCTAGAGCAGGGCTATCGAGTTGTGTATCTGGAATATCAATTTCCATTTTATTTTGCTCGTCTACGTCTTTCGTCGCCGCATTCAAATTTTTTTCAGAAGTGTCACTAATTTTTCTTCTCTTTACATTAGTTGGTTCTATATTCCTTTTTTTAGGAGGCTTTCTACTTTTCGACGTTTCTGTTAAGTACTACGGACAATTCGGAAATATCGATGTCAATGCTCCTTTCCTTAAACGTGGTACTTTGTAATGTTCCTATAACAAAAGACACAATAAATATTAACTACGTACTACGTAATAAAAATTAATATTTTTATAAATAAAAATTAAGATATTCCCCATAGTTTATAATTCAATTAGTATTTACCTATAAACGTTATGTACACAATACGAAAATAATACATAGACTTCTTTGAAAATATTTTTAAATGTTTATGATCAACATTAGTTAAAAAATTATTATATAAAATATTCTTTAAATATTTACAATGTGTATTCAATTCTAGTAAACATTTTATTTTATTAATAAATTTAAATCGAATAAAATATACTTACTGTAGCCATTACGTTTCCTTAGGGTCCTTAACGTCTCTTTTCCAAAGGATATCCTCGGGAAGAAAATGCTTTTCACATGCCACTTGGCCACTTTTCACTATAAAATTTTCTCGACGAACAGCAATTTGCCATTTTTTTACATTTTCCTCTCCTTCAGGAACAGAAAAAAAATTTAATTTTTCTTTGTGTTTTGAGGATGCATAACTTGATTTACAATTTGGGATTATGCACGAACGTCCCTTATATTTCGGCATATTTCAAATAAAACCTTTTTCAGCTTAAAGAACATAACATTTGAAGTGTCTTTTAAGTGAAATTTTTTTGCAGAATTATTTATATTTACCGAATAAAGTGAAATGCAAAATATTTACACCATTTACAAGTATTTCGCATGTATAAAAACAGCCTTTTATAGAGCAGGACGCAGACAGCGCCTCCTAGTGGTCAATTTTCGCAGATAGAAGAACAAGTCACTAAGCTGGTAACTAGTTTTCATTATAAGAGCAGGGAGTCGGACCAGGGTGATTTCTATGCAAGACACCTTCCTTTTTAAAAAGCAGTTTGGATTTTCTGTTTCTGATTTGTCAATCTTGAGATAAACTGTCCGCAATTGGGCAATTAACTTTTTGGAGTTTCGATCTGGATGCTGTCTGCAGATTATGATATTAAATAAAAATTAAAAACAAACTATTAATTCTATTCTCCAAATATGTACTAATATAGACAAAAAATTTTTTTTCATATTTATAATAAAAGACCTAAGAAATTTTTATTTAAATTTGGTTTTTTTAGAGCCTTCTAAAGTGTAGTAGTTCCTTAATAAACTATGCAAGGTGCATGTTAATTTATATTTATTATTTACTTCAATTAATTTTTATTCATCTTTTTCTCTTGTTTAAAAAAAGTTATAAAGTATAAATAAAATGCAATAAGTTACAAATTTTTATTTTGGTTAATTTTGTATTGATTTGGTATAGTTATAAATTAAAGTATTCAACTAATTATTCCTAAATCTTTATAAATAAGATCAGACTTTTATCTGTACATTGCATAGAATTTGAAAATTCATGTATTTAGTTTTTCTATTCGAGTAGTAAGAATTCCAAAAATGGAAATAATAGTACATTATGCAACAAGGGAGGTACGTCCGAGTTTATGTACCGAGCACAATATTGAAAAACGAGTCGTAGCACGAGCTAAGCGAGTGCGAAGACGAGTTTTTCAATATTGTGCGAGGTAATAAACCAGGTTACCTCCCTTGTTCCATACTTTGCTTTATACAACAAAGGCGTATTATGGTTACTCTATGCTACCTGTACCGGTGCATGCTAAGTTCTCCCATATAACCCAGCTGGTCAATAAAGTAACCATTATTGCCATAGGGAGATAAAGGGTACTTTATTGACCTGTGAGCGGTCAATAATATACCCTTTATCTCCCTAGGGCTATAATGGTTTCTTTATTGACTGCTGGGTTATAAGGGGGAACTTAGTACGCGCCTGTACAGGTAGATAAAGTGACCATAATACACCTGAGTTGTATAAAAAAATTATGTATGTGTGTGATTTTCAAATAACTGATTTTTTGAATAAGACGTTTTTCCGCTAAAATAGTGAACCAAATTTGACATTCATTACATGTTTTAGTACATTTTTGTTATTGAAGTATATGTTCAAAAAGAAACTATATATAACATGTGTAGATAGAAAGTAATTAACAATTTAAAACATGAAAAAAGTGCTCGTGTACGTAGAATATCATTATAATAAAAATATTTTTATATGTAAAACATCTGGTTAGATTTGGGCTACAAAGTACTTAAAAGATTGTTTGAATATTTGCTCACGTAAAAATTTCACAACCAAATTTTAAAAAAACGTATGCCACGGACCTGACAATTTAACCCTATTTTCTTAATTTTAACTATGATAATGATTAGTTAATGAACTGAATATTAAGTATCTTTAAGAAGAGACTTATATTAAGTGATTTATGAAATGAATGGCAAAAAAAATAATTTTATTAGTCATTTATCTATGGGGACATGCAAATATGACAGTTATTTGAAAATCACCCATGTATGTGTGTATCTACATCAAATCTTTGGCCCAAATTATAAAAAAATTCGATAAGAAAATTGATTTTGAGATTGATTAACCCTCTCCCGTAAGCGCCTACTTTTCCCATTTAAAATACATGGGATTTTACAAACTTTTGGTTTTTTTAAAGTAATTTTTCTACTTAACAACATTTTTTAAATCGGTTTTTTAATCGGACAACTTGGATTTAGAAGAGTCACTATTTCTACGTTAGTATACGGAAATGCAAGAAATAAAAAATTTTTTTGCGTTATTTACGGATTTTCGAAAGTGAAAAATACATGGTTTTTTGAAGCATTTTAACAGGGGCCTACTTTAAAAGCTTGTAGCTTATTCAATAAGTATCGCATTGTTATGCTGAATTTTTTCTATGAAGTTTAAACCCTACTAAAACAATATATATAAAAATTTTTGAATTATTGCATTAACTTTTTGTTATTATTTGAAACAAAGATAAAAAGTCATCGCCTTTGCAAATAATAATACGGATTTGAGACAAACTGTAAATTACGTACAATATGGTATTAAAAATAATGCCATAAAAATAAATTGTTTAAAAAAATTTTTTAATGAATTATTTAGAAAAAAGTTTTCAGTTTTTTGCTTTGTTACCCTATTAAAGCAAGGTGCAGGCAGTCTTGCCGATACCTTTAGTGCAGATCACTCGACAAAGGTTTTAAAGTTGTAAATAACTCGCTATAATAGAAAAATCTTTAAAAAAAGGTACAGTAGTGGACCGCTTGGGACCGCTGCCATTGAATTTCCTGTCGCTGACAAAAGGGTTCATGACCGTCTGCACCTTGCTTTAATGGGGTAATAAAGCAAAAAACTAAAAACTTTTTTCTAAATAATTCATTAACAAATTTTTTTAAACAATTTATTTTTATTGCATTATTTTCAATACCATATTGTACGTAATTTACAGTTTGTCTCAAATCTGTATTATTATTTGCAAAGGCGATACCGTCAACTGGGGCTATTTTGTGCACGCGAGTTTTTTAATGAAAAAAATTATTAAATTGAATTATTTTAATCTGCTATTTTGTAAAATGAAAGTTTTATTACATGACAATAGAGAGCACTAAATTTTATTATTTAATTCTTTGTCAATTAAGAGAAAAAAATTCCTAAACACGGAAAATTTGTTTAAAAAATTTTGAAAGTTCGGAAAAATTATACCAGATCTTCTAGAGTTTTAATGTGGCTCATAAACTGAGTTAGATATTTGTTGTCAATTGTGTTGTGATGATAGATACGTAATGAGCTAACTTTTTATTCATTATTTTAAGAGAAAAGTGGAAAAAACTGAAAAACCAAGATTCCATAGGGCTATTTTGTGCACTTAAGGGCATTTGAACCTTGATGACGTTTCAGATTGTGCAAAGCATGCGTGACGTCATCAAGGTTCAAATGCCCTTAAAAAAATCAAATATTTTTCATAAATGGTTTATTTAGTAAGTGAAGAAGATTCTGTTTATTATTTTTATACATTTTTGTCTTACTTTTCTGTGAAAAAACTGTAAATACGTTAATTAAAATCATTAAAACGATTAAAAGTTCAACCGGTGCACAACGTAACCTCAAAAAATGAACATTAATTAATATTTATAAGTTTTTCAAATTAGTTTTAAAACTATTTTCTCGTTTCTCTTAAAATAACTTGAAAAGCATATTAGATATTAAATTGTTATCTATTTAACCTTAAGAATATTTATTTCAAATTTTTTAAAAATATAATTCAAAACCATTAAAAAAGCTCCTATTGAAATGATGTTTTAAAGTTATATTTATAAGTGTTTAAACGATCATTTCATAATTATATTAGTATATTATTATAAAATATATATTAAAAAAGAAAAAAATATTATTTACTATCTGCGTAATATACAATTTAAAGAAAGATTGTTAATTTTTAGCAAATCCAGATTTTAGCAAAATTTTAGTGTTTTATTTTACATTTTTTGTATAATATATCTACAAAAAAATTTTACTAGGTCTTTCAAACACAGAGGCCTATACTTTTTGACCCGATAGTAGTTAAAGTGCAAAAATCGTACACACTCGTTGTTTATTTACCGCAAACACTACAGCTTACTCTAATATATTGCTTTTAATACGTGAAAAAAGTCCTCTTAGTAAAATTGCCGTATGATAGCCACAAGCTTTTTACAGGGAATAAAGTTAAGAATAATTTCAATTTAAAACTCAACGTTCGGTTTGAATAGAGAGTTTTGATTTGGAAGATCTTCAACATATTCTAATATGTTTTTAAGGAAGAATGTTATAGAAATTCAAAACATTCAGAATCTTTTGATATTTTGGGAAATGATTTGCTTTTATATAATAAAGTTACCCACCAAATTTCAGAATTTTTCACTAAATAGTTTACAAGTTAAAAATTATTTAATTTAACATTGTCTCTTATGGAGAAAGCACGAATTTGCATGTTTATCATTAAAAATTTAATACTTAAAACATTCAGAATTTTTTGTAAAAATTGTATCTTGAAGGTCAAGATTTAAGCTTTATTAATCACGAAGGTTCTTTTTTATTCACTAATTAGTTTAAAAGTAATTAATTAGTTTCTGGAAGAAAACTAATTTTATGACAGACAAACAGAGAAAACGTGGCAACACTGTATATAAAGTCTCACATGTGACAGCTGTTTAGTGGAACATAGAACCAAGAGATGGCGCCAAAGGTACCAAAAATGACAAATTTTCATTATGTTTAACCACACAAATGCAAATCATAAGAAACCACAACACTTAACACTGTTACCAACGATCAAAAAACAAACTACTTGCATTGCGACGTTGTCATGATTTTTCGCTCATTACAAATTGTTATTTGACAATGTTTATAATTAACAACATTAATATTACAGCATAATAAGACACATATACACATAATAATAGCATTTTTTTCAAAGTTTGCAATGGAATATTCAATAAATCCGAAAATAATTTTTAGAGAATTTCAGTAACTTTTATTTTCTTAGGTTTTAAATTCATACAGACAGTAACAAAAATTATTTTCTGCTTTTATAAAAAAAATTAATTTGATTAATTTATTATCTTTTCTTTATTTAATATACACTTTTTAATATTCTTTGATGTCTACTTTTATGATTTCAATAAGAAAAACTGCTATATGTAGCTTGAATAAAAAAATTACAAATTCCCCTAAATGTCACAAACTTTTGACCCGATTAGGTATACCATTCCTCCTTAAATACACCGAAAGACAAAAATTTTGATTAAAAATAGGTGTAAGATAAAATTATAAAGTTTTTAATTTATTTGTCTTCATTTAATTATAATTGTTTTAAACATAAAGTATTAATTTTAAAATCGTTTCAGATTGACGGTAACAAATTACCACATGGCTAAAATTTCATAGTGAAATTTTTATTAATTATTATTAGAATGCAAATTTTAGGAGTGTATTTATAAAAAAATAATATTATTGGCGCTAAAACTTAGTTGATTTTTTATTTCCATAAACGTAGAAATACAATTTCGTTCTCTGAAACTCTTTTCCATTCAAGAGTTATCGAAAATCTGTTCTTGTAATCCTCTACCACGACAGAACCAGCCTAACCCAATAGTAACTATTTTATTCATTTAATTGATAATTTAAATTTTACCGCTTTTGTAGTGCTGGCTCTATCGAGAGAGGAGCGATTTACACACATGCGTCATATTTAACCCTCTAGCTCATGACTTTCCACCGGAAAAGTGGTTTCCAAATGCATACATTTTTCTTAAAGTTGAATTTGTTTGAAACTTGGTATCTAGGGATTTTTAGGTATGCTGATTACGAATCCGAAGTCAGTTTTTGAAAATTCAAAATGGCGAATCCAATATGGTGGATGACTTTTTTCAAAAATTGTTGGATTTTTATAAGGCTGAAGTTCCATGACAGCGTTTTGCGTTGCGTTTTGTAACTAAGCCATGAGTGTGAGAGAGATACAGACATATGTTTGCTCTATTTGCACTTATGGCCTAGTTACAAAACGCAACTCAAAACGGTGCCATGAGACTCCACCCTAAAACTTGTTATCTCAGAGTTTTTGGGGTCGCTGATTACGAATCTGAAGTCAGGTTTTGAAAATTCAAAATGGCAGATCTAATATGTCGGACAAATTTTCAAAAAATTGTTGGATTCTCATAAAACTTGACATCGCATCGCATCTAGGGTTATTTGAGTCGCTGATTTACGAATCTGAAGTCAGTTTTTGAAAATTTAAAATGTCGGATAACTATTTTCAAAAATTATTGTAATAAGTTATTTTAATGGTATAATATTCTTTGTTAATTTTTTTTGACAAATTAGAAAGGGATTAAAAAAATGTATCTAAAAATTTCCAATTTAGATGTTTTACAGGGTGCCTACTAACCGGGAAATAGCCGGGAATTTTAATCGACCGGGAATAAGCCAGGAATTTCTTGCCAAACCGGGAATTTTTTCACCAAATTAAAAAAGTTTTATTATTTTAATTTGTTTCTAAAAAATCGCTTTTAATTAAATTTTTATAGACATTTATACTGTTCTCTAAATTTGAGTTAAAAATAATTAATTTGATAGTAAAAAATCAGTCACGGATTTAAATATAGTATGTAAATAAATTTTTAAAAAAATTATCGAAAGCATAAAAGTTTTATAAAATTCAACTGAAAATAAATAAATTTGTTAAAAAACTTCATTAAAAACTTTGTAACAAATTAAATTTTCAAAGTATTTTAATTTCATAATTGATAAATAATTGAATTTAACAACGAATCACATTCTAATGTATTCATCTGTCTTAGTGCGAAGATTAATAATTAAAATTTTTATTGGTTAATTTAGAAAAAGATACACACGTACAATTTTTTAATAAAATTAAATTTTCGCAAGGTTTTTTGGAAAATTCTGAAAAATAAGATTTTTAAAATTTTTTAATTTTATTGTTTCAAGATAATATTGAATTTTTATAAACAACTAATTGAATATTTTTGAAATAATTAAAATTTCTTTACATTCTATTAAAAATAATTAACTTCTTTCAAATATTTTTATTTAAATTTCTCGAAAATAATCAAGAGAAGTTAGTCCGTAATTTTAATTTTATTTTTAAAAATTTCTTCGCAATATAGGGTAAACCAGACAGGTTAACTACTGGCCACTTAAGAAAATCTTTTTAATGAATACTGTTTAAAAATTACAATTAAATTTTTTTAAAAATTTCTTTCATGTGTAATTGTTCCTAATGTTTCTACAAAACTAGTATACCAATCATGTTTACAAAAAAAATTTCTTATTCGTTAAAAAAATTTACAATAGAAAGTAAGAATCCGACAGTAGTCGGCCACCTAAAGCAAACTTTTTGATTAACACTGTTTTTAACCCCTTGGCTGTCAACGAGATTTCCACTGTTTGGGCCAAAAGTGTGTTGAAAACATTTTTAATGGATTTTTATGAAACTTGGTACCCTAAGGTTTCTGGGGTCGCTGATTACGAATCTGACATCAGTTTTTCGAAAGTTAAAATGGCGGATCCAAGATGGCGGAAATTTTTTCAAAATTCGTCGAATTTGCTTGAAACTTGTTACTTGGGGGTTTTAAGGGTCGCTGATTACGAATATAACATTAGTTTTTCAAAATTCAAAATGGCGGATCCAATATGGCGGAAAACGAAATAAACAAGTTGTAAATCCAGATGTTCATTACATGAACATTTTGCTTCCTCTTTACGATCAGCAAAAATAATTTGCTTCCTCGTGGAGGAAGCATTAACGATAAATATATTTAATTTTTAAATCATTTTTAATACAATTTAACATTTATAAAATAAAATTTATTCGTCTTAATAGAAAGAATAAAATTTTCTTATAAAGTAATATGAATCTAAATAAACAAAAAATTTTTAGTAAAAAAGTGAATTTTTCAAATTTGATTGTAATTAATTCTATAATTTTCAATAGAATATATACTTCTACATCAATCGATTCGTCTTGATGCAAAGAATAAGATTTTTGATTTATTTTTTCAATAAATAATAACATGTTATTGTACAGCAACATGATTTTTAAGAAAAAATGAATTTTTATTAAAAGTGCAAATTTTTTGTCTATAATTGGTTTTAATTCTATAAATTTAAATACAATATATACTTTATATATACCAATCGATCCGTCTTGGTGCAAAGAATAAGATTTTAGAAATAAATGAGTAAGATATTCTTATACGGCAACATAATTTTGCAGAAAGAACTCATTTTTTGATAAAAATGCGAATTTTTCAGCTTTAATTGTGATTAACTCTATAAATTCTCATACAATTTATACATTTTATATACATACATACACACACACATACATACATCCGGACAATTGTTCAGGGTCTTATATAACATAGTCCCATATAGAAGAAAATTTGTTAAAAGGATTTTTAAAAATTTTGTAAACTAAACGACTACAAAGCTTCCTCACGAGGAAGCAAAAATTTATCAGATTGGCTTGAAATTAAATAATACTAAATACTTGTGGATTTTCAGGGTCGCTGATTACGAATCTGAAATCAGTTTTTCAAAATTCAAAATATCTGAATCAATATGGCGGAACATTTTTTTAAATTTATTGAATTTGTTTTAAACTGGTTAATCTGACATCAGTATGATAATTCTTGGTGAAATTATTTTTCGATAAATACCCTAAAAAAATAATGCCAGATTCGTAATCAGCGACCCTAAAATCCCCCGAGTATTCAGTTTCAAGGCATTATAATTAATTTTTTCAAAAAGTCGGTTGATGTTCTTAAATTTTAATTTACATTCATTGCATTTATTTTATTAACAAGTTTATAGTCATGAATTTGATGTCTAGTTATTACAAATTTTCTAACATCAATGAACGTGAGTTTGCAAACAATTTCTGTTTTGATATTCTAAGGACATAGAAAGTCCTTAAGACGCCATTAGAGCAAATTGGGATTTATGAATTATAATTTTCTAACTTTTGAATTCTAGAAATGTTTTAGAAATGACTTTGAAAATAAATAACAAATTCCTGTTTATGAATTAAAATTTTTCTTCTTGAATTTTATAAATGTTTGGGGTATGTTGTTGTTTTCCAAAATTCTATCCGGGAATTAATGACACTCTTAGTATATTTAATTCTTATCATCCTAGACTACAGTATACTGTTGAAATTGAGTCTAACAATAGTATTAGTTTTTAGATATATTACTTATTAGAGAAAATAATAAACTTACAACAAACTGGTATAGCATGCATGTCAAACTTGTTTTTAATAGATTTAAATAAGGACAGTCCGTATTTAGAGGGAGGTCCGGTTAAATTTTAACTTTTTTATATTTATATTTTTTAAGTGTGTCAATGTTTTTCAATCATTATTTAGGATTCAAATCTATTGCATATTATCAAAATGAATAAAATTGTTCAGTATTGCTAAAAAAGCATATGAAAAGTTCGACAATAAATGAAAATTAAAAATTGTGATAGAAGTTCAAAATATTTTACGAAATTTTAAGGCATTCTTATATAAATTGTAAAACAATTGTCTGTTATTCTTTATTTGAAGATTATAGAATAGATTTGAATCCTAAATAATGTTTAAAAAACATTTACACACTTAAACAATATAAATATAGAAAATTTAACCGGACCCCCCTCTAAAATACGAACTCTGTATTTATTTAAATCTATCAAAAACAAGTTTGACATGCATGCTGTTTTAGTTAATCAATTAAATTTAGTAAATATAAAATTTATAGTGCCCTGATGTAAATTCCACAACAAAATTGAAAAATTGGTAAATTTAGCGAAAAATTCTAAAATCTTAAAACTCAAGTATCTTCCTCAATTTGTATTAAAATTAAGAAATTATTAAGAATTATATTATAAAAACTATCCTCTATTAATCCGACTTTATTAATTTAAGAAAACACTCTCTTTTTAGTTTAAATAAAATAATTATATTTAGTTCAATAATTATAAAACAAGTTACACTCTACTCTTTGACAAAACGACTCGATAGCCACACACAGAAAACACACGTTATACTTATAATCTCTTTTTCTACTCGGCAAAAACTATTCAATACTTTCCGAATCCTCGGCAAAGCATGTTCTCTCAAACGCATCCCAATTCGGACTAACTTAGGGCCTACCCCACTCTTACACACACATACACACATTTATTAAAGACACATTCATTTAAGTAGAGCGCGAATATTTAAAATAGCAAAGAAATACAATTTATTAATATTATAATAATTATTAAATTCGAAATTATTATGAAAAAAATCTATAAATTCGAATACTATTTTAAAAACCTCGTAAAAGTTGAAAAAATGGAATAAAAATTGATAAATCGCAAATATTTTCAACCGCGGTTTTGTCAATTTTTATTTTGACTAAACGAGCAACACACGGTTTAAAAGGTGTGCTTTTCCCCTTTCAAACAAAAGAACAATTTTGGAAATCGGTTGAAAATTGCAAAAGTTACGAGTATTTTTTTACATGAATACAGAAGAAACGGTTTTTGCCCCTAAAATTAAATTTTGGGGGTGTTTGGGAAATTTCAACATACTACTTTTTTCAGTTTTTCAAGACGAACAAGTTAGGATAGGTCCGATTTAAAGTTCTATTTTACAGTCACACAGTGTATGCACTCGTCTAGTTGAAAATTGATGGAAATTGATTTCCTAATTTTTTTTTTGAGATTGATCTCATAGATTTTATCAATTTTTGCTTCCTCGTGAGGAAGCTTTGTAGTCGTTTAGTTTACAAAATTTTTAAAAATCCTTTTAACAAATTTTCTTCTATATAGGACTATGTTATATAAGACCCTGAACAATTGTCCGGATGTATGTATGTGTGTGTGTATGTGTGTGTGTGTGTGTGTGTGTGTGGATCCCGATTTTTGTGAACACGATAACTCGAAGAGGTTTTAACGAATTTGGCTAAAATTTACCAGGTATATTTATCATAAAAATATCTCGAAATGGATTGATAGGCTTTAAAAAATTCTCAAAAAAAAATTTTTTTTGACTTTTTACTAAAAAAAATTTTTTTTCAAAAAATTTTTTTTAAGTTGGTTATTGAAGTTAATATATAATAAAATCTTATTCTTTGCATCAAGACGAATCGATTGGTATATAAAATGTATAAATTGTATGAGAATTTATAGAGTTAATCACAATTAAAGCTGAAAAATTCGCACTTTTATCAAAAAATGAGTTCTTTCCGCAAAATTATGTTGCCGTATAAGAATATCTTACTCATTTATTTCTAAAATCTTATTCTTTGCACCAAGATGGAACGATTGGTATATATAAAGTATATATTGTATTTAAATTTATAGAATTAAAACCAATTATAGACAAAAAATTTGCACTTTTAATAAAAATTCATTTTTTCTTAAAAATCATGTTGCTGTACAATAACATGTTATTATTTATTGAAAAATAAATCAAAAATCTTATTCTTTGCATCAAGACGAATCGATTGATGTAGAAGTATATATTCTATTGAAAATTATAGAATTAATTACAATCAAATTTGAAAAATTCACTTTTTTACTAAAAAATTTTTGTTTATTTAGATTCATATTACTGTATAAGAAAATTTTATTCTTTCTATAAAGGCGAATAAATTTTATTTTATAAATGTTAAATTGTATTAAAAATGATTTAAAAATTAAATATATTTATCGTTAATGCTTCCTCCACGAGGAAGCAAATTATTTTTGCTGATCGTAAAGAGGAAGCAAAATGTTCATGTAATGAACATCTGGATTTACAACTTGTTATGTGTAATAATCCTGAAACCTTTGGATTACTTAACGACCACTGTATCTATGCTGTGATAGGTTCCACGACCAATTTAAAAAGTTTAGTTTTTGAATGATTTTGTATTTGGGATCATTTAAATATTACGTCACAGGCTTAGGGGGGAGGTGTCTTCAATTTTGTGACGTCCTGAGTAAAAATTAGCAATTTCTATGCAACCAAAAGGTGACGTAGGGGGAGGGGGTTCAAAATTTTCCAAATTTGCGTGACGTAATATATGAATGATCACTTTGTTAAAAACTTGTGCTTTAATTTTGGCATGTGTTACTTTTTTGAATAATATGCACTTGCCTAGTTAAAAATTGAGGGAAATCAATTTCATATATTTTATCAATTTTTATATGTAATAATTCTGAATCCTTTGGATTCTTCAACGGCCGCCTTATCTATGCTGTGGTAGGTTCCACGACCAGTTTGAAAAGTTTGGTTTTTGAATGGTTTTATATTTGTTAAAAACTTATGTGCGTTACTTTTAGCGCGTGTTACACCTTTTTGAATAATATACACTTGGATAGTTAAAAATTGAGAGAAATCAAACTCATAGATTTTATAAATTTTCATATGTAATAATTCTGAAACATTTGGATTTTTCAACGACCTCCTTATCTATGCTATGGTAGGTTCCGCGGCCAGTTTGAGAAATATACATTTTAAATGATTTTCTGTATATGTTAAAAACTCGTGTGTGACTTTAAACATGTGTTACTCTTTTTTGAATAATATGTACTTAGCTAGTTTAAAAATGAGTAAATAAATCTCATAGATTTTATCAATTTTTATTTCTTATAATTCCGAAAACTGTGGATATTTCAACGACCGCCTTATCTATGCTGTGGTAGATTCCACGACCAGTTTGACAAGTTTAGTTTTTTAATAGTTTTCTTTTCTATTAGTATAAATAAGAAGTTATCAATCCTCCAAGTCAATTGATTGACTTGGAGGATTGATAACATCTTATTTATACTAATATAATTTTACCAAGTGATAAATTCAACAATACTAAATAAAGTTTTCTTTTCTATTTCTGATTATAACATAAGCGTGCCTTTTAACATGTGTTACACATTTCAGAAGAATATATAGTTGGGGATTTGAAAATGAGGGAAACTAATCACATGGATTTTATTTATATCTAAATGCGATGACAGTATGACCATCAGATTTTTCAACGACTACCTTACATATGGCGTTAGAGTTCCCACGACCAGTTTGATAAGATTAGTCTTTGAAAAATTTTTTATATATTGGAAACTTATAGGTGACTTTAATCATATGTTACACCTTTTTGAATAATATATGCATTTTGCTAGTTAATAATTATGGGAAATCAATCTCATGGATTTTATGTGTTATAATTCTAAAACCTTTGGATTTTTCAGCGACCTCTTTGTCTGTGCTGTGATAGGTTCCACGACCAGTTTGGAAAGTTTGAAATGGGTTTTAACAAAGAGCTTAAACTATGTAATAGCGAAATACACTACCAACTCTACCTCGTTGGTTGAATCTAATGTTATGTATAATATATTATTACGATCAGTTGGTCGTGGTAAAATATTATATGTATATAACCGTCGATTCAACTACCGAGGCTGAGCTTACAGTCGTCAGTCGTAGATTCTGACATTTTATCTAGTATGCTACCACGACTGTGTCTTTTGTCGGATTCCACAATCATCTCTTCTTTGGTCTTGGGATCTGCCGTTACATATAAAATTTTACCACGACCACATGATAAGCCAGTTTTAACGACCAAAGTCAAATTGCTTTTTAATGAAATTTAATTTGCATACATGCTAATTGATTCCTTTTACAAGGTTAGATACCTATTAGAACATTTTAAAAATGATGCAGCATGAGTCTCATAAAATTATTTTTTTTCACTATTTTCACTGTCGGATGTAAAAGTATAAGTTATAAGAATAAGTATAAGTTGGATTTAAGAATTTTCATTTATTTTAGTTTGAAATGCGACACGTATTGTAAATAATAATATATAATTTTAAAACATGAATTATAATTCATATTTGTAATTAAATAATAATATATATTATGAATATCGGCTGATAGTGTTGTTCACATAAATTGTTTTTTGATCTTTGTTGATTCCACTACCAGGGCGTTACTAAAGTTGGGTGTGGTTTATTATAAAGTAGTGGGGTGGTAGTGGAAATCACATATCGACAAATGAATTGAAATACATTATTTACCTCGGTCGTGGAAACTGCCTTTACATATA